>JAFFZR010006712.1:0-11498 GCA_018397195.1 Lethrus apterus | reverse complement strand
CTACTTGTAGATGCCAACATGTATTAATAAAGGTGAAAGGGAATGAGATTTTCTATCCGATGATACCATAATTAATATAGTGTTGCATTTGAAAAAATCACGTTAGCCATGATTGAAAAGTCTGAATTTCCAACGTTCTTATTTGACGTTTTAATGAACCGAATTGTTTCAATTTGCAATGAGGAATAAGATGCTTCTTAATAAATCGAATGGTGAAAACCGCAGCTCTCTGCCCGCTTTAGTTCCGGAGATACTTCAAATTTCCGAAAACACTGCAAGAGTAGTTTTTTTCAAACAAAGTCGAATAACTCTGAAACAGTGCCACTAAGACCAAGTATGTCTTTAACAAACTGGTGTTTATTTTTTATGGACAATCCAATAAGATAATAAAAAATAGGGTGTTTAAAATAAGAAAGTTTGTGCCGACTTCCGGTATAACCGGAAGTCGGCCATCTTTGTACATATTTTTAGTTGATAGAAAACTTTGAATTATTAATGCATACAAAGTTTCAGAACTGAACTACTTTTAATAACGGAGCAATTGAACTTTCCATTTTAGCTGGGACACTCTGTATGTAATAGACCGGAATAAATTTGTCAGTGGTATTTATATATTTGTCAAAAAAATAAACTTAAATTTAATATTTTATTATCAGATGAAGCTTATATGAACAGATATGTGACGTAGAAAATCGATGGGCAAATGAAAATCCTCACCAAAAGTGACTCGAGGTAGACAATATTGATTCAGATTTTCTATTTGTTTGCTAGTTTTAAGGGCTTCTGTTTTCATCCCCTTAGATTTCTTCTTATGGGGGCATGTAAAAAGAGAATTGTATGAATTACAAAATAATACCTTAGAAATATTTCCGACAACATAAAAACACTTCAATTGCAAATGCGGACAAATCGGGTGGATGTGCAAATTGTATACAAGTAGGACAATTCGAATATACGCTGCTCGCCAAAGATATCCAGAGAACTGAATTATTAAAAACGTGAAAAAAATTCAAATTGAAATTTCATAAAAATTAAATTTACAACAAATAATTTCCCAATGATATAATTTTAACTGTTTACTTCTTAGGTTCTTTAGTAACGAGTATGGCTTCCTCGAGCTTCAATTACCGCTTGTAACCGTCTTGGTATACTCTGAATAAGATTAGCGATCGCCTTTTTTTATTTAACCCTTTCTGTTCTGCCACCTCAACAGGTCGAACCCAATTACAGAGAGTGTGGTCTTTGGGTTGCGGCCACGACCAACTTACAGTTGTTAGAAACCACTCCAGCATATGCTGCAAGGATTAGGGAAACGTGGAAAACTTAAACAGAATGGTCGGTCGGAAGGCCAACTCAAAGTTAAAAACATTGTAAACTTCACCTCTGAAATAAAATTCAAATGGTCGAGTTGTTCCCGTTCATCTGAAAGACTTTTCCGTAACTCAAAAAGAGTTTCTGGAACATTTTCACGGCGCCTGATGCGACGATTCGTCTTTCTAACTGATGATCCCACACATGCTCAATAGGATTTAAGTCAGGGCTGCGAGGTGGCCAATCCAGGTGAATGAGGCCTACTTCGTCCATATATTGCGTAACGATATTAGCAATGTGTGACCGCGCATTATCCTGCATAAAAACAAACACTGGACCTATCAATTAGGCATAGGGTACAACATGCTGTTCTAAAATGTCAGTAATGTATCTGCGAGCAATTATTGCCCCTGTTTCGACGATGAGTAAGTCGGGACGTGCTTCTGAAGAAATGCCTCATCAGACCATTACTGCTCCACCACCAAACGATGTTACCTCTGTCATACAGCATTGTGCATAACGCTCCCCAGGTCTTCTCCAGAGACGTCTCGTCCATCAGGTGATCTGAGTTTAAATTTAGACTCATCAGAATATAACACCTTTTGTCATTGTTCCACAGTCCAGTGCACATGTTCTAATGCGAACTGTAGTTGCTTGTGTCTTACTGTCATTGTTGGGCTTCTAGCGAGTCTACGAGATGATAATGTTATTCCTTAAGTCTTCAAGTATTTTCCACTATATTGCAAGTTGTGTAACGATTTCTTAAACATTAACAAGTATAAAATCTTCTCTTGCTGTTGTGCAGCGCTTTCGACCAGAACCCGGCCTTCTACAGTACGATCCAGTTTCTTAACATCGTTTAAGGGCATCATAATCTAGCAATGTAACGAAAACTACGACTGTCATCGTAAAGAGCAACTGCTTTTGCAACTTCTTCAGATCGCATTTTAACTTACGTACCACCAATAATACAGACTTCACAATAATGATATTGATAGTAAAAGAAACCGTAAAAACAAAATTCATAGGTCTGTAGATTAGAAATTGAATAAACTTGAAAGACAACACAAACTTGGAAATTCCAATAAATTGCAATAAAAAATGAGCCCATCATGATAAAACATTTAGTAGAAATGAATTTTAAATATTCCACTGTTTAGCCGATAAGGTAATTCATCGCCCAGAAGCTTTTTAATCGTTAATATGGTCAAAAATTCAAGTGTCCGAAAATTTTTTGCAAGCAGTGTATATACATATTTTTTGTAATTATTGATTTTCTTTCCTGATCTCCTATTTATTTGTGAATTCATAATTATCTAAATTTTCTTTAATTTCATGTTAGTAAGTTGCAAAAAAATATTAAAGTATTGTTAAAATACTGTTTCTGGTACTGCTATAATAATCTAACCGCAGAAATAATTCAGGAAACATAACTTCATATAAAACACAAACAAATCACGGCAAATATATAAAAGTTATATAGATTAAAAGCTATAAACAAAGGCTATTTAACTATGCTATAGCCTACTTCCACTTAAAAGAAACCTATGCGCTCAGTAAAATCCTGACATGATGTTAGGTATAAAATTTGCGTTTATGTTATTATAAAAATCTTCAATTTCAGGTTATAGACCGGAAAAGATTAAAGAAAACCGTCTTTAGCAATGAATTAGATTCGAAAAGCTAGCTAGCACAATTCATCGAAAAAGGTTTTTACCTGTTACAGTTTTTTCTTATAAGGACATTAAATTAAAAATAATATGGGACAATACCACGACAAATGGATTATATGAACAAACTCCGCGACGAACTGAAGCATCATCTAGTGAATTCAGACGAGTGAAATATTACCATAAAAATATGAATAATGTATATTGTATGTACGCTAAAGGGTACATACAAAGATCAAAAAGAGCTGAATTAACTACACAAGTTGATAGGAAATATAACTAACTAGAGCCAAAAATACACCACCAGTAGATCTTTCAATATCAAATTTTCTATTACATGAACAATGTTGTTTGTAGTAAGTCAAGAAAAATTCTAAAAGGATGAAACAGGGACACAATTGTCACCCTAGCGATGCCCGTCGCAGGGCAAAGACAACACAAAAGAAAGAAGGCAATGGAAAGGATCGGCGACAGAAATAGGAACAAAAAAAATCAAATAGTAGTAAATAAACCAAAACTGATGTCTTAAGTCTTAACTAAAACCAGATTAGATATTTAAAAAAATCTGATTCATTAAATTTAACACAGCAAGTTATAAAATAACATGGATTTTATGTGGATATATGCATCATTAAATTTACATTTAAAATGTTTTGTTCGTTTATTAAATTAATAAGGATAATTATGAATGTTAATTTGCTTACTTGGTATCAATGGTGTATTCATTAAATAGGTAGATAATTAGATACTCTTTCATTATACTATTCATTAATTTTCATTTTGGATTATTGTTTTAATAAAGTAAACTAGTTCTTTATTCTAATATTTTACATACTTGAATTTTACACACAGAATTTCATATTCTTGCATTTTTTTACGTTGAATAAGAATTACATTTAACGCATGTTTTTTGTTGTCAAGTTCTGATTTATTTGAAAACCATGTTTCGATGGTTAATTATGATATAAAACTTTTATGCAGATGACACATAATTCTTTTAAAGCTGATGATATATGAAAAATTAAGGATAACGTAAGTCCTGTTATTGATTTTGCGACCAAGCATTCAGTGGACATTAGGCAGCTAATTCATCATTTATTGGGCCTTTTTCCAAACCTATTTTGCCTCTGTGTCAGTCTTGTTCCTATCTGCGTCAATATAGCATTAAATTAATTTCTTCTTCTTCTTGATCGAGAATAAACGATGGAAATCGGTGGATTTCATCAAAGGGGCAGCTTTTGACAAATGAAGGTTATTAGCAAAATTAACAGTAACAATTCACTTCAATACAACATATATAATATCCAAACTGACATTCCGAACGACACAATTCTTTGACAAATTTTATTTTGAACTGAAATCGATAAAATGAAAAGCAACTCCGTATTTCATATTTTTTCTATCTTGCTTCCCTCTCACCGCTTGTCCAAAGCTCTAGGAGCTTATCTGGACTGAGAGGGAGCGATTTGGTTGCGGCCACGATCGTCTTACAGATGTTAAGCCTATTACAGCATACGCCACACGGATTGGAGAAACGTGGAAAGCCTAATCAGAATAGTCGGAAGGCCAATTCAAAGTGAGAAACATTGAAAATTTATATCTGGCATATAAATTGACAATATCCGCCACCAAGGCTTGAACCCTAGACCTTGAGATTACTAGCCTACTGACTATGCCACTAGACCAGTAATCCCCCTTTAGACATTCAACAATTGAAATTAACGGAGAGCTAACAAAAATCATAATAATAATAAATCTTGTTATCTAAATCTAAAACGAAGTACTTGTATAACACAAAAATAATAAGGAAAGTAATATTTACTTTGAGGTTTTTATACTTCTTTGGACTTAGAGGTGGATTGAGATACACGTGCTGCACGCATTATACAGGGTCATTCTGTAATATGTCTCACTATTTTAACAAGTAATAGCTGATCTTACCGTAACCGAAATCTGCATTTTAAATTTTTGAAAGATTTCTTTTTTTTTATTCGTTTGGAATTACGGTCATGTCCAATTCAATATGCATCGGGTTGAAAATCAACTTCCTTTGGCGGGAGTAACTTGAAATGTTGCAAAACAATCTTTACTTGTCGATGATGTTTTTTTACTCAAGGGTGTACCACACCTTTCAACATATTTGGGTTTGGGTTATGTTCAAGAATGACTCTGTATATTTGATTCTGCGATGTGTAGTCTACTTTAAATTACCTCTAGGTGTTTGATTTTGGTACGATATGCCAAATAATTTCTTGGTTTGAATATTATTTTGAATAAAATATTTAGTTCGAAAAAAAGACCACTGAGTGTGACGGTTGTATAATATACAAATTTTATAACTAACGGTCTAAGGTTTATATAATTAATTAAATTATATTAATTGGCAGACTTGGAGATTAGAGCACCGCTCACTTATCGTTGAGATATTTACAAATTTTTCGTGCAAATTTAGAAAAAAAGTGAGTGATGGGCCTACAATTTTCTATATGTGAAAATTTACAGCAAATCCAGATTATATAAACTAGCACCAAATTAATACTTTCGTTTAAAACACTGGAATTTCTGATACATTTTACAATTATAAGTGTGTATATGCTTTTATAAAAAAAAAAAAAAATATGGAAATAAAATATCTCATGTTCTAATCGCGCACAGAATACTTACATTTTGCTAGATAAAGCATTTAAATTGACCGTCATTTAGGTCCTCATATAAACCAAATTTTGCTTTTGGTATCGCAGAGAGTAATTACGGAATAACTTCGATAATAAAAATTGAAGTTTTTTTGATAATTCCAGTGCATGTACTGATTTGTACTTTAATAGAAACGCAAATGAAAAACATACGTAAAAGCATACACAATGTATAGAATGTATATCCTTTCGTCTGAAAGCCTTGTCGAATTAAGTACAGCAAGCTAACTGAACACTGGGGTTAAGTGCCTTGTCATAGTCCGAAGTTTATTGTTAAGAATACCGTTCATAAAATTACAGAACATCACTTTTAAAAATTTTATTATAAGTTTACTATTCGCCAAATTTTTAATAAATATGCGTTTGTTCTTTTTTAGCCTTCATAATAAAACGCAGCAAAGCGGATCGACTTTATTCAAAAGTAAATTATGTATGCCCATATTTTAATTTATAATAATGCATGTAAAGTTAAATTATCAAATTTTACAGGGAATATTATAGTAGTAGAAAAATTGATATAATTTTACAAAACTATGTGACATTACAAAGTAATCTGACACACCTACGTGGCATTATAAAATATGTGTAAAGTAACATGCAATTTAACGTAAAATTACTTAAGTGTATATTTGCTGTTATGATAATTACTCTGAGTTTTGTAAAAGTACATTTCAATTAGTAGAAAAGTTCAAGTTGGTTACTAAATCATGTGGATTATGCCATATTACAACATAAGTTTGCCACTGCAAATAAAACTTGATTTCACTGCTTTTAAAGGATAATCCACACTGTTAAATGAAGATGTTTTATCAAAATATCTTGATTATAAAGAAAAAGAAAAATATTGTCACAATGAGTTCAGATTTTCTTTCACGATTTAGTGAAAGTTCTGTAAAAACAAATCTTTTCGTAGATTTCAGAATCGTTTTAGTATTCATTCAAATTTCAACGGAACAATAGAAACTTAGTATGTAATTAAGGAAGACAATAAGAAAAACTAACAACAGGCTGTGAATGCAATACACATATTTATAAAATCGTTAAATTAAGTATTTTTTACAATAAAAATTCGTAGAAGACAGGGCGAAACCTTAAGAAATCAACAGATTGCTTAATAAGCAATGTAAATCCTATATCAAGGTTGGTAGTGTCATAATACTCATAATTTATTGTTTTATATATTTTATAAATAAATTTCACCTACACATTCCCTGAGATTTCGTCCATCGTCCATAATTTTATGCTGGATTGGGAGATTACCTCCTTGAGATGATTTTGTATGACACGATTTATGTTCAAGCGATTTTTATCGATATATCCACATGGAATTATGCAGAAAAACTTGCATTATAATATACAGTGACCGGCAGAAATGTTGCAACATATGGGAAATTTTTTTATTATTAAAATAAGGTAAAATTCGTTTTGGGGGATAGGTTGTGCATGTCCACAAACCCAAGAATTCGTTTTGACTCATGTCACGTGACCACTAGTATGGCGGGTAATTTAAAAAATATGCTACTAATGTGCAAAAAGTGAGGTTAGGTGACATGATATCTCAAAAAGTTATTTGAAAAAGTTGCTTAGAATTCAATTCTGAGGTTATGTGCTATGTGTATGCTATGTGTATTTTTGTAAACATATTTAAAAAAAAATTAAAAACAATTTTGTAAATTTTTTTTAAATTAAATTACATACTCTTTTTTTGGGTTTTAGCAGCTCAACAGAAGTAAACTCTCTGAATTTGGTTGATAATCAAACAATTTTGTCGATTCTTGCATAACTAACAGAGTTAAAAGTAAAAATTAGGTTTTCAGTACGATAGTTGCTGTTGCAAGGGAGTGTATAAGGTAGTAATAAATAAGTTTTACTAAATAATAAGCAATAGCGAGGAGCAAATAAAAATACAGATGCTTGTTAACCATATAAACAATTTAAAATGTATTTAATACTACTTTATAAATCCCTTGCGACAGCAATTATCTTACTGAAAACCCAGTTTTTACCTTTAACTCTGTTAGTTGTGTAAGAATTGACAAAATTGTTTGATTACCAACAAAATTTAGAGAGTTTACTTCGGTTGAGCTGCTAAAACCCAAAAAAAGTAACATGTAATTTAATTAAAAAAAAATTGACAAAATTGTAGTTTTTACCTTTTTTTAATATGTTTATAAAAATGCCCTCAGAATAGAATTCTAAGCAACTTTTTCAAATAACTTTTTGGGATATCATGTCATCTAACCTCACTTTTTGCAGATTAATCGCATATGTTTTAAATTACCCGCCATACTAGTGGTCACGTGATACACGAGTCAAGACGAATTTTAACATATTTTAATAATTCAAAAATTCCCCATATGTTGCAACATTTATGCAGATCACTGTATAATTTTATTCTACTCGTTTGTAAGTTTAAAAAATTTATTTCCAGTCATCGACAATATTTAAATTACCATAATAGAATAGATTAATAAAAAAGTAACCTAATTTTATATCCTTTTATCATTATTCTCTACAAATAACAAATTTCACCCCTCATAAAAGTAACAAGACAATAGAACCACACATCATGTTTGGTATTCCGAAGCGCATGCAAGTACGGGGTGTTTATAAAATATGCACAAGAAATAAAATGATTACGCGTAACGCAGACGTTTGTTTAAATCGTTAAAGTACATTGTGTGGGATGATATATTGTCACTTTTGTCCTGCAAGGTGCTGCTATCCGAGGACACAAAAGCATAACGTATTACACCGGTTCTTTGTAAGCGGACACGGGATTTTAGACCCAACCTGCTGTCGCAGGATTTCTGTTTTTATAACTCGTTCCCATATATCGTGTTTTGATTACTGAATAATGCCCATTGAATTATGTCTTATTGATAATTTTAAAAACGAACGAAATTTACAGTAACTGCTTTTCTGATTTAGGACGTAAATAACAGAATTCAGTACGAGGAAGTATTACAGTTTTATGGGAATAATCCGTTAATAATGTTATTTAGGTGTCACAGTACGTTATTTAATTGTTTGACTGGGAAATTTTATCTCATCAATTTATTTGTGTTTAATGTGTTTAATATGTTCTATCTAATTACAGGTTGTAAGTTCAATGGATGCGATGAAATATTCAATGGAAGCTGACAAGTACCGTTCAGCATACATGCCACCGTCAACTCTTGCCATGTCCATGTATTCCGATCCAAAGTACATGGATTCTCAATCAAAGAGTTACTTAGAAAGGGGATATTTAGACTCGACATCAGCTTTGACAAAGGCTTACTTCGAATCATCGAAAATGTACATGGATGGAAAATACAATCCAGATACAACGCGACCCTATCCACTTGACATAGGAAAAATGTATTCCGAATCATCGCAACAAGTAACAGGTAATCTCGGTTCACCAAGATCATCTGATTCTCCAGATGTTAAGCCTAGTCTTGAACGTCAAGACGCTGCTTCGACGTCCAGTTCTACGACGACATCTTCGGCGGGAGCTTCACCTGGCGGTATTCCCGGCTACTATCCCAGCAACGGCATGCAACAAAGCGGAACTATGCCGGGGTTATTACCCATGTCACAATATTCAAGCCAATATCCGTCTCAAACACCAGGGGGTGAATTCCGTAGACCGCTCACGGTAATATTTTGACCAGATAGATTGTGAATGTGAATTTTAAGTTACTTTGTAGTTGAAGTTAAAGTGGTATTTTTGAACGTATATACAGCCTGGGTAAATTAACTATATCAACACATTGTGTAGAATAAGGTTTTTAGAATCAGTCAATAGATTACGTAATCACTTGATATAGCCAGTCTGTAATTGTTATTTTATAATATACACATTCCAATTATGCAATCCATTGTGATTAGTTGAATTTAAGTTTTCATATGTTTACTCAGTTGGATTTACGATCGCAAGATCACATTTCCTTCGTTTTGTATATTTTGTACATAAACACTTGGTGCATTGAGTTGTATTCATTTTTTAAACTTTTAGTTCAAGAATCCTAGGCTAGGTGTATGGTATGGTGATTTTTCTTATTAGCGACGTAATCGTATCTGTACGTTTAAAAAATGAATAATGAATAGTTGCAATGTTGTATAAATGTATATATATTTTCTATATTGTTTCGTGTAAAAATACTCGCCTTATTTGTTATTTTGATTCTAATCGTTATATTTACACGTGTACTATTTTACAACAAAATGTGATTTCCTCATTTAACCTCCTTTAAAGTTTGTTGTATGAGCGACCGCAACTACGCAAATGTATTTATTATTAAAACTGCTTCAAAATGTTTTCCAATTCGTTTTTATATATTAGACGAATTTTGTTCCTATGATCTAGTAGTCGAATCACTTAAAGGTATTCATACTTAAATTGTTAATCATTAATACATTTAAAATATCAATAATTAGAATTCTGTAAAATATGTTATGTAAAGTTATTAAAAAAATAAGAATAAAATAGAATGTGATTGTTTTACTTTTGTGTTTTTATTTCTAATGGATGAATAAATTTACCATTAAATTATTGTTAACAATAATCATTCTACGTTTAAATTATACATATTGTATAATCTGCATATATCCTTTCAAAACAAAAAACGTACAAATATATCAAATTATATAATGATTATATGTTTGATAGTAAGATACTTCGTTTCAATTTTTATTAAATATTTTGTTTTGTAATAAACAATAACAGTTAATATTTTTTCTGAAATTACGAGATTCTGGATAGGTTGACATTCAAAACAAAAACTACTTAAAAAAAACCACTACGGTGGTTTTTGAATCCTTCGACAACGTCCAATATTAATACTAAGAAATTATTAGTTTAACCGTTTCAACAAAATTCATAAGAAGTAATAAACGGTTAGCAAATCCTTAAACAAAGTTTTTGTATTCGTTGTGTAATTAATTAATCTCTTCCTAGAAGCAATTAAATAAATTAGAATTAGCTGGCGCCATCTGTTGTCTATATGATACCTACAAATTTTAGCGCCGTACTAAACTATGTCACTACTATACAAGAAATAAAGCGAAATGTTAAAAGTTACATGTATAATTTATAACCATTAACAGAGGCGTAGCGAGGGGTGGGCAAGGGGGGGCATCATGCCCCGGGCGCTACTAACAAAGGGGCGCCAAATGGTCCGTTTACATATAATATTATACAGTTTTCGAATGGGGGGGGGGGGACGCTAAAAAGGTATTGTGCCCCGGGCGCGAGTTAAGCTCGCTACGCCTCTGACGATTAAATGCCATAATAATAATACCACCATTAACAATACAGGGTGGACCATCGTATAGCATATTCAAAATAAAACCCTTTTATAGTTGTCAAAAAAATCTGAAAATTAGAAGGCATAATCTTAAATATCCAATCTACAAAATGGCCGAATAATTTTTTCTAAAATATTATGAATGTGAAATTTGACTTTGATAGCGTATTATTATCAAAGTAATAAAGCAATATGGATTTTTTTTTACAGCCTCACGTCCATGATATGTAGATTTTGATTATACAAAAGTTGGCCCACAACACGAGAAGATATGAGACAGAGGATTGTTAATGCGTAATGCGTTCGCTGATTTTAATAATCTAAATGTCGCAGCCACTGTCCAAGCTATTTTTAAGAGGCGTTTACGTCTCTGCATTGAACAGGAGGGCCATCATTTTGAACACCTTATGTAATAACAGTAAAGATTAATTAATGAATCAAATTTTACAATTCCTAATCCCTATTTCAACACTTTGAATTAATTGTTGGAACAAATTTATAGTAAACTATGTTTTTTTTTAAGAATGTTT
>JAFFZR010006711.1:0-11604 GCA_018397195.1 Lethrus apterus | reverse complement strand
CTCACTTTTTGCAGATTAGTAGCATATTTTTTCAATTACTCGCCATACTAGTGGTCACGTGACATGAGTCAAAACGAATTTTTGTGTTTGTGGACATGCACAACCCATCCCCCAAAACGAATTTTACCATATTTCAATAATAAAAAAATTTCCCATATGTTGCAACATTTCTGCCGGTCACTGTATATACAGTGTGTCGCACTTTAAACGGCACCACCCCTGTATTTTTTTTATATATTATCGATTTAAAAAAAATCTTTTTCCTGATTATACCCCTCACTAAATTGTACTTTTAGGGTATGTTACTTTCCCTTCACGGTAAAATGTTAGTCTACTACGATTTAAAATAAAGAGCAAAAGTGAAGAAGTCGTATTAGGGATTTTTTTATCAAATAAACTTGTTAATAAAAGTTGTTCAGAATCGTTCAAATAAGCTAAAAATTTCATTAAAAACAAACAAAATTGAAAATCTCAAAAAATGTCCAAATGTACACGTGCTAATTGTGATTTAGTTGGAAATAGGATTATTTAAGTAATTAAGCATCGTTTTTTGTTATTGTATTGAATTAAAAGAGTGAAATAACAAATCATGGCAAACTTGTGATATTATTACTCGCATTTTTTGGACTCGGAAATTGTTTTAGAGAGATTTTCAGATTCTGAGCAACTTTTATTAACAAGCTTTTTTGATAAAAAAATCCCTAATACGACTTCTTCAATTTTGCTGTTTATTTTAAATCGTAGTAGACTAGCATTTTGCCTTAAAGGGAAAGTAACATACCCTAAAAGTACAATTTAGTGAGGGGTATAATCAGAAAAAAGAAATTTTTAAAAACGATAATACATAAAAAAAATACAGTGGTGGTGCCATCTAAATTGCGACACACTGTATACAAAACTAGAATATTTCTTTGTTGCTGATAGTAAAAATAATTCTAATATCTTATCCTTGTCGCAATGCAATTTAAGTTATTACATATAAATTAGATCATAAGTTTTCGC
This sequence comes from Lethrus apterus, assembly GCA_018397195.1. NCBI lineage: Eukaryota > Metazoa > Arthropoda > Insecta > Coleoptera > Geotrupidae > Lethrus > Lethrus apterus. The sequence goes on along the minus strand of JAFFZR010006711.1, from coordinate 10,602 downwards.
TGAATGTAATATTGGAATTTGTTGTTCGTTGCTGACGGTTTATCTTAGGACTGAAACTGATACCTTTCAACACATGATAAATTATCAATTCGATTGAACTTTGTCAAAAAGTCCTATTAATTAATTTACTATATTCTAAACTATTTATATGATATATTTTTTAGGTCCAACTCTTCACATTCAGTCTCTTCCATCAAGTACATGTCCGCCAGATCGATGGCATTTTACTACTTGTCCTGCATGCCAGTGTAACGGACATGCTAGTTGTCGTGCTAATACAAATATTTGTCAAAATTGTAAAGCTCCAACAACTGGCGCTCATTGTGAAAAATGCGATAAAGGCTATTGGGGTAGTCCTGTCAATGGTGGTAAATGTCAGCCATGTGAGTGCAATGGGCAGGCTACTCAGTGCTATCCAGATACAGGAAAGTGTCATTGTACAACCAAAGGTTTAACTGGTGATCACTGTGAAAAATGTGATGCTACAAATCATTATCAAGGTGATCCAACAAAAGGATTTTGTTACTGTAAGTATGTTAGTAGAATAAAATAATAAATAAATAAATTATTCTTTTAGATGATCTGACTATTGATTATCAGTTTACATTCAATTTGTCAAAAAAAGAGGATCGACATTTTACCCAAATAAATTTTAAAAATGTTCCATCAAAACCTGATATTGATGCAGACTTTACTATTACTTGCTCAGTAATGGCTAAAATGAATATCACGACGACCAGAGGCTACTCTAAGGAGGAAAAGACTATATACAATGGTCTAAACTGTACCAATTTTAGATCTAAGTTTCCAAAATCGGATTATGATTTTGGAATTGGAGATAATGAAACATTTACAACGTTTTATGTTTATGTGTATGATTTTCAACCGCCTCTTTGGATACAAATATCTTTTTCTCAGTATCCGAAATTAAATATCCAACAGTTTTTTATTACATTTTCTTCGTAAGTTAATTTTATTAACTTTCTTATATATGTATATTATAAACTGTGTTATTTTAGTTGCTTTTTGGCACTGCTGTTGGCTGCAGCACTTTTGTGGAAAATAAAACAAAGGTATGACATGTATAGGCGCCGTCAGCGGTTGTTTGTTGAAATGGAGCAGATGGCGTCACGTCCATTTTCTCAAGTTCTAGTAGAGCTCGACGTCAAGGAAAATATAATTATAGAAAATACTATATCTGTTTTACCTGATACAAGACGTAGAAAGCATGATTCTCCAAGTCCAATTGCATTAGAACCGTGTTATGGTAATAGGGCGGCAGTTCTTAGTTTATTAGTGAGGTTGCCCACCGGTGAAGAACCTTATATAGTTAAAGGTCAGTCTGCAGGATTAGCTATAGCAAGTGCACTAGTAACACTTGGCAATCCTCGAAAGATGAGTACAGATCAAGTTAAAACTGAAACAAAATGTTCCAAATCACGAAAATCTCAGAGTCAACATCCCGATAGTTGTATTTAAACATTTTTACACCAAATTTAGTCTCTTGGTATTTTTACATGAAGGCAACTGTATACTATAAAGTGTATATATTAGAAGTGAAAAATTTCTTGGGTTCTGGGATTGAATGCGATTGTTGTTGTCACACGTAGTAGCCAACAACACACACAGTTCAGTCTCGGAAGTCGAAAAAATTATTTCACTTGACAAAGGCCATAGAAGCTGTATATTTCAGAATTTTATTTTATTAAAATTCAATCTTAGTAAGATTGGATGCCCGTGGTCTGTTTATTTAATAATGATAATAATAATAATAATAATAATGATAGATTTTGTTTTAGTAAGCACTATTGGATCTATTCTTAGGCATTATGTTCTGTAATGAGAATCTGCAATGAACAAGTGAAATTATTTATTATAGGCGCAGTTTGATGTTACAGATTAATCATGTGTGCATAGAATCAATTAATGGTTCATATGAAGTTGGTGAATGGCATTTTAGAGCATTATATTGAGTTATATTATACCAGATACTCTATATATAAAAATGTCCCAAAATGTACAAAAATGATGTACTTTCATCAAAAAGGTTATTTTATGCTGAAAACGAATTTACATTATAACATTCTTTTTATAGTTGAAAGCAATTACATTGATTCTAAATTTGGAATAGTTGCATAATGGCTTAAGTAATTTATATTTTGTGAATTATGGGTTAATACTAACTGCGCTTACCTTGTGTCTGAACATTCATTTTGCTGCTTTGTTGATATTTTATTTTCACTCAATAAGCAACTGCAGTTTCCTATATCATTGTCATGTTCATAATTTGGAACTTTCTTTTAACAATTGATTATTATATTGTCTATTTTAGAACGTTTACTTCAGAGTATTTTGGAATTGATATTGAACAATTGATATGTTTACTGATATCTTCAAATAGTATACTTGTTGCTTTTATTAAATACTAAGAGGCAGTTAGTGAACTTTTAACAGTGATTGTAGACTCGTAAAATTGTGATACCGAATTTCCATGAGAATGTCAGCCAGTTGTCGTTTTAGGGTAGTTATTGTGTCGTTGGTTTTGTGACAAAAAACAAACAAAAATCTTTTCTGGGCTGGAACTGAGTTATTGCTATTGGACGTCCTGCGACTAAGAATGGAAAAGTATTAAATCATGAAAATACTATTGATATGTATTTTGTCACTGACACTGATTTTAACTTTGAAATGATGTATAATAAGATAAAGGAAACATTTCAAGGATTAATGTTTTAGATTTGTTATTGAATTTGATGAAGCCATAATTTCAGTTTCTCACTGTAACTTGTCTGTTTATTTTTTAATTATTTTACATTTTAATTTGATATAATATATCAATAATTATATTATAATTATGGAACTTAACTTTCATTAAATTCTACTAACACAAAACCAACGATATATCGTAATTTAGTTGAATTTTTATATCATTTGCTTTTTCATAAGCTCCTATTTTGTAAAATGGCATGTGAAAGCAATAGTTTGATATTGAACAAATGTTATTGTATATTATTAATACTCTAAAATAATAATCTTTCCAGTTTTATACAATATTTTATTTTGTGTGTGTTTATAGTGGAAGGATATTTACAAATCGTTTTGTCTTGACTGAAATATATAATTTATTGTTTTATATTTAATATTACTTATATTTAGTTTTTTTTTAAAATTCTGTACTTGTTGGGTTACTTTATTTACCTGATGTATTTTAGTAAAATATTGGTTGATTTAATAAAATTGAATGTTTCTAATCTGCCATGTTGTAGAAATTTTATTTTGCCAGTGGGTTATCATATTATTATTTTTTTTTACTGATAAAATAGGATCAACTAGTCTTGAAAATTATAAAATTTACGATCCTGATCTCAACTGATTATTTTAAACATATATCAAGAGACTATAGTTGCAATGTTCAAAAACCTTTTAGCTTTGGAAATGGAATCTGTTTGTAAGTACTTTTAAAAAAGACGTTTATCGATCAATTTATTATATATACATAGATATATCTATGTATATATCTATGTATACGTTATATATAACGTATTAATTATGCTATTAATCATTTCTTATTATTTACTGCCATGTACCTTTGTTTATTTTTCTCTTGTAAATATATCACTACATTTATTAATGTTGAGTTTTATTCAAATGTTTTAAGTCAACTATTAGCAATTGTGAACCAAAAAAAAGGAACAATTAATTATAATTGAATCTATTAAAGTTACACACAGAAAATTGTTTTAAGTGAACATAAATCTGATGCTTGCAGCAACATTTCATAGACATATAGCTCTCCAATGCTATACCTATGTAGCATTGGAGAGTCTTTTCTCCGTAACATCCAATGATTTGGTTATAAGGATAATTGTAATTCTTATGAAATAGGGTTTTAATTACATCATAAAACTTAATAGACAATTGTACGTACAAACATTGAAAATGTTAAATTTAGTCGTTATTTTCGTACCTTAATTATATTAAGTTTGAATTTTCGGTAACAAGGAACTCTCTCGTAGCTCAGTTCACCATTCAGTTGATGTCAGAATGGGGCTCTTAATCGTAACGTAGTTGAAGATTAGTGAACTCGCAAATGTTCAGTATTGTGATATTATTGCACCTGTTTCGCTTGACGTTAAGCCGTCGTTACGTGTCGTTATTTAAGCTTTTACAGTTTCTAAAATTATGTGCATGCTTTCGATAAAAGACGATCCAAAAGCAGTGTGAAATGATGCAATTTTGAAAGGATGTTTTTTTTTTATTATCTGTACAATTTGAAAGACTCGCATAAAGAAATAGAAAATTAAGTTGAATTTTGAATAAAATCTAGTAAAATGATCAAAATGCTGCTAGAAAATCTTTTAAATCATCGTTGATATAATTGAACGATCTTTAGCGAAATGCTTTTATTTTTCACACTTTATTAAGTGGAGTTAAATCGGGTGATATCGCTGACGATTCTTATTAATATTTAATTTATTCTTTGCGTACAATGAAAGCGCACAAATTCATAAATCTCAATTGAGGTACACTTTGTATACTTTTGGAAAATCCGAAGGCAAACTATCTCAAAAATAAATGTCCCAACTGAAATTTGAACGTTAGTGAATGGGGTTTTGTTATACATAAACACATTCTTTCCTGTGGGAAATTGAGTTCGAGGGAAAATTGGTAGTGATGCCAATGGCGCGCGGCGTGACGTATCTATAAAACGGGGTTCTATTAATTAACAATAATAGAAAATACCCATCAGAAGATTATTAAATGTTGTTGTTGTTTGGACTGAAATTTCTGTAGAAATTATTAAAAAGCTGACATATTTTTGTACCATCTTTTAACATTGTACAGTGTGTCCACGGATTTGGTGCAAAAGGGAAAATCTTTTATTCTTCAATTTATGTAAAAAAGTTATACTGTATGAAAGTTTTTGCTTGCCTTAAAAGCATTAGAAATCATATTGAAATGCAGCGATTATCTTCTGTATGCATATAAATGATGAAAGAAGTTTATGTAAGTTCATATTATTCTTGATAATCGCATTGCCTTGAAATGCTGTTGAAATTTAATTAATAAGTGAGATTGATATAAGAACATTTAGGAACGTTTACAGAGAATTTAGGTCGAAAAGTGTGTGAAAGTAGGTGGTTACGTTGAATAAATTATTTGTTGTTTTTTATCACATTCGAATTTACATACATTAGAAAATATCCCATAAAATCTTATATTTGTAATAAACAATTTCTTACAGTTAACCACTTCATTATAAAATTGTTATTATTATATCCAGAACTATGTATAAACAATAAAACACAAAATAGTTAAAAAAAAATATTAAGTATAAGTTTGCACTAAATCCGTGGACACACTGTATATACTCATAATAAATGAGTATTAAGTTCCGTATTAAATGATTTTCATTGAACAAAATTCTAATCATAAATTAACGCTACTGCTAATTTGCAGCGGCATGCATTTTTATAGAAATACTTCAATATAGGTCTGTTCCAATGAACAGTTCCAAGCGGTTCGGGATTCCATCTACCAATAAAAACATTCAATTTCATTTGTGACTAACTTCAAACAACTGAAATTCGCTCTGTGATAGGTTAAAAAAATCCGGAATGGTTCTGAATCGTTTGTTGGAACAGACCTATTTATGATTTTTTTTTATGAATTTGACGGTGGAATATTTATTTCCGCGCCAAAGGAATCTTTCGTGTTTACGCTTCCAATCATAATTGCCAACCGTGTTTCTTATCAATTTTTTTTCTTTTCAGTCTGTATTTCAAGTTACAATAAAGGAGCCATATTCTTACTGTTTTTGAGTTTGCTTTATAATATTGATGTGTATGTTTTCAATATTTATAGTTTATGTGCAATAAAATATTTATTATGATATATGCATATTTTTCGACAACTTTGATAATCTTCCATAAAAACAAAACAAACTTTTAATATAACTTTACGAACTTTAAGATTTGTTTCTATCTAGTTTTCGAATATTTTCAGATGTAGGTTTAGAGAATCCGGAAAGGGTATTATGCAAGTATACATTTACAAAACGTGCGAAACGATTACAAATAGAAAACGTCCTCGATAAACCGCAAAGCCTGAGAGTTTGATTGTGAATAGAAAAGACTCGTGTTGAATGCAGTAGGTACTGCACTAGCCTAGATTTGGGGGTCAGCTCAATCGATTTAGTTCATCGCTTTCTTGGCATAACACTATGGTTCCATCAAATTTCTTTTTCTAAATAAATGGCTAAAAAAACAATATTTACATTTTAAATTCGGAAGAAAATCACTTAATTACGTAGAAAGTGAAAATAAATGCATACTCGTAGCTGCATGAATGAAGTAATCTAATTATACAAATAATTTGTAATTATTCATTTTATAAAATTATCTGTGTTTCTGTCGTGAAAAATGTAGCTAGTTAAGTGGGTATATTATTGAAGGTGATGTTACAATATGTTCTTCATCTGAGTGTTTTTAAAGAACAATTGATAATATTTATTAAGCATCCCTCGTTTATAGAATTAAATATTATATTTTTGCAAAATTAACTTTCATGTGCATAAATACACATAAGTGTAGGTTCTAAATTAACACACACGTACGTTCATATACCGAACTAATTTCAAAGAGCAACTGATCATATTATTGCATTAGTCTGTTACTATGATGCTAATTAAATTATACAGACTCCTGAATTATTGATTCATACATGAACAAAACTTTGTTATGTGTAGGATGAGCGACGTAACAATTACAGAGGTGCATTTACCTGTGCTTTATACTAAAGTTTCATTGTAAAGTCGTGGTTTGAAAATACATTTTTTTATATATTTTTAAAGGAAACCTACTAGTAATTAATAAAATATATGACTATTCTTGTTACCTTTTTACAAAGATTTTCTGTATAAGCCCAGAAACTTTAAAACAGATACTATCTATATATTATTAAAATACTAGAATATATAACTGCCATTGTCAGTGATATATATCTTTAATTATCGCGAAATGTCTTTGGAAACCCAGCGTGAAATTTTATAGGAGTATTTCGCGAAAATCTGGATAATTAAATATATTAAAATTATTTCTTATAATTTATATTTATAAAAATTTAATTTAATTTAATTATTATTTAATTGACACAAATGTATGATTTTTGTTATATATTTAAGGAAATCATATTAGAAATCCTGTTGGTATACAAAATAATGTATCATTTTACACTGTAAATAATATGGGAAATTCGATATGTATTTTAATTAAAACCCAGGATTCGATTAAATATTTGGTTTATTTGTAACAATATTTTGCATCGAATGATCTAATTAAAATTTTGTTGATTTAATTTTTATTTGACAATTGGAAATATCAAAATTAAACTATAAATTTTTGTATTAATGTTATTTTACAATTTTTAGTATCATCATTTTGCATAAAATAGGCTCATTTTAACGTGCAAATAAAGTTGTCTAAATTTTTGTTGAATAAAGGGATACTAAATTGTAATATTGATCTCGAAGATCGACGTAAGGAAAACAAACTGACCAGGAAAATAAACAGAAATCCTCTCATCTAAAGCAAACAAAATCATATTATAATTTATTAATAATTCATCTTGTACATTAAACAAAGTTGTTTAAATTAAATATATGTTAAATATTAAACGTTTAAGAAAATGTTATCTTAAAATTAAATATGTATAACGAATTATTATTAAGGAATGATTTATTAATAAAAAATTATCAAAATATTTAATCCTGATTTTAATAAAACATTAAATACACTTGATATTAGTTTCATAAATTTAAATTTGTAATAAAACCAATCATTTGATTTTAATTCGATTTTATAAACAATTATTGCTGTTATTAACTATTATAATTAAAAAATTAATTATGTGTAAAGTAAGTAAAGCTAAATTATTGCTTATTTCCAAAATTTTGTTATTAAAATTTACATCAACAAACTGTAATACGTCGGCGTTTGCTTTGATTAAGTTTTCACTACGAATTGATATTTTAGAAACTGCAGCCTTCATGAAATTATATTTCAATTCGAAGCCAATACGAAATCGGATATTTGCAATAAACGTATGTAAACATATAAGGGTCTATCCGTAAACGTAAACGTTATAAAGGGATTCTATTTTCCGCATGATTGGTACTGACTGTACTTGGCACTTTCTTGATTTGGTTTCACTGCAAATCAAATTTCTTGAGATTTCAATATAAGAGACTAAACTCGAATGTCATTATAAGTAATTTATAAAAAATTTTATAAAATATTTTTTGATTTAATTTATTGGAGTAACAACAAATGTGTTGTGAAATTATCACATACGATGAATCTCAAGCCTTTAGGAAAAATGTGTGTATAATCCATGTCACTTAAGGTCACGTGTTTTATTATTTTTATTATAAAGAAAATTGAAAGTCATAAATCAGTTTTCGCATACTTTTAGCTTTTTATACGACAATAAAAAAACCGACTTTTCAGCATTCGAAATTATGCCTTAAAATTATTTGCCAAATTAATAATTGATAATTAAGTAAACGAAGTGTTTTATTTCAGAGATTTCTTAATTGATTAATCCGGTTTCAAAGACTTCTAAACTAATTAAATTAATATTAATTGTTCCTCTTCAGAGGCATTTACAGTGTACTATTTGCTATTCTTTTAACTTTTGTACAAGCCGAAGGAAATAAAAATTAAAATATTTTACCTACTTTTAAAACTGCAGCGCTTCGCTTATTCAAACTTGTTTCGCTACTAACTTATCGTTATTTCAATATGTTACCATTTTAGTATCTGTTCTATAATGAGAAAGAATTCTATAATATTGTCTGAATTTATGTGTTTTTAAGATTTAAAGGACTTTCAATTACTTTAAATTACTTTGCTTAAATGAAGATAAAAATAATCAATTACTGAAATTTAGAATAAAAATACATTGCCAGCCAGTAACTTCATTTGTGTTAAAAGATTTTAAAACATCAATTAAATATAATGTAACTTACAAAAGAAAGCAAGATGAAAGCTCGTTTTATGTAGCAATAATTTAACTTAAAAGGCAGTATAAATGAGTGAAACAGTGGAGTGCACTCACACGTTGAAGAATCCCCACCCACATTTATAAAAGCGAATGCTAAAAAGGACAGCAATCGATAAATTTAACCAACACAACGAATTGTAATTTTTGCCATCACATTTATACACATCAGGAAAACAAAACGATTCAACTGAATAGGAAATTTAGTTTTTATCGCATTGCGCTGAACTACATTCGTCAATTTATTTGATTTATTAAAAAAACTCTGCATGTATGTGTGTTACTTCAGTTGCATATTTTTGCACATTTTTCACTAATACTGTATTCCTTTAGTGAAGTACTCACTCACACAAAAAAAAAGTAGTGAAGCTTTCAAAAAAAAAAAAAAAACCACAAAATGCTTTGGAAAATCTACAAAAATACAATGGAGACTTTTTTGATTTATTCTAGATTTACGTTCTCAAATATTTTGTCGCCGACGCTTCAGCATTTCAATCAATGAATTGAGGTTTTACTCAATGATGCACATGCAAAACATTGTTATTTGCAGGTGACATTATTTTGAATTCATCAACACGTTTTCATCGGAGAGAACAATTTCTTCCGATCTTTTTTATGAATGTCAAATTATTCCTAGATTTGACGATGTGAGAAACTCCATTAATAAGTTTAATACTTAAGAAAATGACCCACTATCACCTTTATTGGTTTAAGAGAGATTTTGAAACGTAGTTTTTATGTTGTATGAACAAAAAATCATTTTGTCTGATTTATAGACATTACAACATAAATCAATGATTTTACTGTATGTTGTTTACTACTTTGGATTAAATTAATAATGACATGATCATAATTATAACACTATACGATTTATCATATAACGTGACATATTTAATAACAAGTAATGTTAAAAAATGGCAAATAATTAAATAATGTTAATTAAAAAATGTCAATGAAAATAAGTTTTGTTATTGTTATTGAAACTAAGTTTAAAGTTTGATTATAAAAAATGCTAAAGCTGCATTTTGATTAAAAAATTAGTTTTAAATTTATGACATCGATTTAATTTGTGGATACTTTAATATTCATTCTACACGAGAATAAACTTATAATAATAAATTTCAAACATTTTAATTTTTGTCTAATATTACATTTTTGAAATATAAAGGTGCCCCCGAAAGGTCTGTACAAAATAATAACACATATTCCTGATGCCAAAATAGAACGATTTAACCCAACTTACCTCTATTCAAAGTTGCTTCGTTTAGCCGCTAGAGGGATACAAATTTCCTGAAAAGAAATCGTTTTTTCGAGAAAACTTTATGACGCTTTTCGCGATTGGGACCAAATTTGGTATGTGAATTTGTACTGAAAGAAAGCATTATTTGGCATGTTATTTTCTCTTCTGCCTGTTTTGTAAGTGGTCAAAAAATGGTCATCCACATTTTAAGAAGCTCATACTTTTTTTGTTATTTGATGAATACTTTTGAAACTTTTTTTGCTGATAGACACATATGTTACCTACATTTCTTGTCTCTTGCT
>JAFFZR010006707.1:0-11911 GCA_018397195.1 Lethrus apterus | reverse complement strand
TATGCAATTGAACTTTTTAATAGGAAATATCCGGGAGTATATGTTTCTGTAAATTGTGTTCGAGAATTAGTAAGGAAGTAAATTTGATTTATAACTTACTTTTTATATTCCAAGTGTCATTTAAAGTTCTGTCATATTTCGAATTTTGAGTTATTAATTAAATATTTTTTTTTTTTTTTTATAATGGCCAAATCATTTTTTCAATTATTATTAATTTCCGACGGCAGGATACGCCGATGATCGCAAATGTTACTTCTGCAAACGACGGAGCACTGTGATGTGTTCGCGTTTGTAGTAAAAAGTAACGCATTAGCGATCAAGTGGTGTAAATGCAGAGGATTGTTTCAATACAATCTCTCATTTACACATAATGTCCGATCATACGTATATATACACGCAGTATAGAAAAGCCATTATCTAATCCACAAAGACACACTGACGAGCCATAGATGGCGAAACGCGTCTGTGTATGGTGGTTAGATAGTGGCCAAATCATTTTTTCAATTACAATATATATATATATATATATATAACGAAAATGATGTTACAGCTCCACCTTTCGGTAATAGCTATAACGTCGGATGACGTCTGCTATATCACTTGTTGTCAATATATATATATATAGCCATAAAAAGGCAATATTTCTCCTTGAAATTTTTTCCATATACGGACGTTCCCTATATGGAGTAATTCTGAACCATTCTATTAATGCTAAGCCCATGTAGTTTTTAAGTCGCTTCATATTCTCACCTCGGCCCACTTATTTCTCAGATCGTATTGTTAACATATAATACATAAAATACTATATTTGTGATTAAAATAATTCATATACGTATATATGTTTCTTCTTTACAAATCAAGTCCTTTTTAATAAAACTACAAATTATGTTCTAATGAATAAATATATACATTGTTGCAAAATAAAATGAAGGTTAATGTGCTTAAATATTATTAAAATTTTATGTAACAACACATAACTTGTACTACACAAGTTATCTGGTTTATTAAAGCTAATTAAAGGTTTAAAAATCCATTTCAGAATTACTATAATCAGGTTGTTTTTCATATTATGAAAGTGAAAAGTGAGTCATCTTTAGAAATTATTTTTTATTGGCTGCTGCAGACATATATAAAATACAAGATAAGCAATTATATATAACCTCATTTGTTATTCTGATCATATTTTCGTTGCAATGTCTCAAGGGCATATATGTGTCATTCACTTATTCTAAAAATTGCAAGCATATTCTTAAGTGAAAAAAATGCAATATTATGGCCTCATTTCCTTATAAATGAAATTTCTTATACCACAAACCATATCCGTTTGAAATATCATAACTAGGCTCCTGAGTCTAGACTACTTAGATACAAAATATAATTATTTTTTTAAATTTTATTTATTTCATGGTAACTTGAAATACTTTTTGTACAAACGCCTTGTTTGGGTTTTTTGGACTTAACATTGCGCTAAAATAATTTTAATGTTATAGACTAATCAAACAGGTTATGCGTATCATGAACAAATGACCTTTCTTCTTCAAGGCAAAAATTCTCATTTTTCTCGAGGTGTCAGATGATGATTTTTGCAAGTCGAACATATCTTCGTCTGTTCTAACTCGTCATTGTAGTTCGGTACTGTGTTACGTTTGCCCCAAAAGCCACAATTAGATAAATTGTGGCTTTTGGGTGTCCTTTGCAAATCGTTTTTTATTCATTATGTCCTAAAATGTCACATAATATATATAAGTTAGCATTACAGCACTATTTTTTAATCCATTTTGAACGACCAGTCAAAATCCAGTATTTTAAATTTTAAAATAGCCATTGGTGTGAAAAGCAAACCTTTAAAATACATTTTGTTGAATTTAATTTAATGAAGAACGACTTGTTGAGTTGAAAGAAATTAATAGATCTCAGCAACTTAATTTGTACTCCAAAAAATTTAATTAGCGTATGCCTGAAAGCATTTCAGGACACATAATTCTCAAGGATTTACACAACAGTTTATTTATAACATTTAAAGCGTATTTTAAGTGATGTAAATTAATCAAGTTTTTGGAATCCTATCTTTTCTGAAAATTGAACTTTTTTTAGTATTTGTACATTGCCGGTATTTTCTGTGTTTCGAGTTGAAAAATGTAGGTAACTGAGATAAAATTCTTATTGTTTGTTTTCACGAGCGACTAAATACTTTGAAGCTGTTCATTTCATTATTTATTCTGAATCGAAATTCTCCAATCTATTTTAACACGCACTTACGTCATAATACACCTTGCGATCTCACTTTCTATAGAGGAAGACGTTATAGGTAATTTTTTAAAATTTACGTTTGCTTTGATTTTGATTTACTTAATATATAAATTATTTAAAATATATTCGCATGGAGCTGAGTTGAAGTGCTTGGTTCCACAAAATAAAGTAACAATTAGTTTTGAAAAATTGAACCAGCTTCTAGATGGGTCAATAAGTCGTTGACCAATCCAATTCAGACGATTAATTTGCACCATGGGGGATTTCCCGTGACTTCCATAGTGGCTGAACTACTTTTTAGTCTCTCATTTTCATAATCAATTATTCGCTTGGCATTTGTGATATATTCGAGGTGATCCGATCACTATTCACTATTAACTAGTTTTCAATGGACAACTATGAAATACTTAAAATGGAACTATTTTAATAAATGTTTTAAGTCTTTTATAAATTTAAAATGTAATGGATTGAAATTGAACTGTGTGATATGCAACCCATTTAACGTACCCGTAAATGTTATTTTCTCGCAAACTAATTGACCGGTGCAACAGCAGTATACGTAAATAATAAATATTAATTTAAAACTTATGGTTAGAATAATGTTCTTAAGAAAATCAACAGTTATATCTTAAATGATCCCTTAAACTTATGATGATAATTCAAATATTTACATTTACGAGAATACAAAGTTTGATAAGTAGAATTTAAAGTATTGTAGTGTAAACAATTATACACATAGTTTAAAAGTTAAGAATGTTGTTTATTATTTGACCCCTAAAGTATAAAAGCAATTTATGACGACTAGACCCTCTAAATTCATTGTTTTGTAATGTAAATGTTTTCCTAATTTGTGGCTCCAGACATTTACAATAACGGGTCGTAAAGGTTTCACAAGCTAAAAATTTCTCTGTAAACTGAAGAATTACTAATCTTCGTGGAATGCCATTAGAGGTCACAATCATTGATTTCTGTCTGTATTTGTCATTAACCATCAACTTGATACAAAAAAAAGGCAATTTACTATTTTTTATATTTATGTTTCATATGTTTGATTTAGATTTAGTAAGATGTACCATTTCAATTATCTATACATTTTGCACGAAGCTAAATGGTAAATGAATTAATAGAGGTAATTATTAAAATATAGTGAAGTAAAAATATAAAAGGACAAATAACCATCTAGACTATCTAGAGGGACAAATATATAAATCCATTAACTGACGCCACAGGAAGTAAGTCTTTCTGGTAATTATGACAATCAAATTTCTAGTTAAAATTATTTTCAGCCATTTACGTTATCTACGTTTAAATAAATGATATAATGTATACAGATTGAACGTCAATAAATTTAAAAATGTTGCATATAGGAAATAATTCAACGTACAAATATTTAAAATTATTTTCATAATTTCTGAAGCCTTTAGAAATTCGTGATAAAAAATGATACAAATACTACAGTTTTTTGTTATTAACTATTGATTTTATGTTATATTTATTTTTTCATATTTATGAATATTTATCTTTAACGTGTAAAGATGTATTAAAAATTAGATAGGAATTCATAAAATAAATTTCAAATACTTTCAATATACCGTCGTAGTATGATATATTGATATCCTTAATCAGTTTTGTACCTATGTATTCATGTTTTCCTGTTACGAAAACATATCAAGCATTGATCCCAAGCATTTAAACTTCTCGGACATTTAAGTATGTATATATTTTTAGATAGCATGTTTATGTACTTTTCAACTACATGCACGATGACGTATTTCAACATTAAGATTTTTTGAACTAGTCACATTAAGTTTCTTTCCTCAATGCTTTTACTACTAAATAATTTACACAAATTCAATCAGAAATTCTTAACATACCTCCCAGGATTTGGATAACGTAACTTACATATCTCTAAAGACAAAAATATTTCCATATATTACTCGTTATTTTGGTTTTGTAATAATGATTTCCACAGTTACTCGGTTACTTTCTGGTAAAAACCTTTTTGCAAATTCCTTACAATTTAAAATACGAACAAAGTTTTAAAATTCTTTATTTCAAAGGTAGAGTAATGACTAAGGACAATACTTGACCTTATGTCATCATGTCATCATTCATAATAATGATGAAACTAGAAGAAAGAGGATCGTATATGCCAATTACCTTCCTAATGACATTTATCCAAATGGGATCCCTTCATGAAAAAAAAATGCAGTTGAGTTAATAATGTTGACACACAGGACTGTGTTATAAACTAATAAATGCTTACCTGTAATAATATCTCTAAAACATTATTTTCTAGTAAAACATGTTTTATATATTTGCAACTATTAAAGTGAGGTGTTCCACAAGACAGCACATTAGGACCAATGCTTTAATTATTTACTTTACCTATTATAACTACTAATCTTCCCACAAGAATGATGACATTTGCAGATGACATAGTGTTTAGTGTCTATACAGATGTCTTTTGAAAGAAAGTGAAATATAGCCAAGGATAAAGTAGTTTTGAACTTTATATAGAAATATTTTTTATCCTTATAGAGTTTTAGTTTTTATATAAACAATAAACGACTATATATATCTAAGTATCTAATGTATATCATTATAAAAAATGTCCTTCATATAATAATAATAATATTCAATGCTTTTCACCTTTAAAGTTTTTTGCTAAAAAGGTACGTAAGACATTCATAATGAAGCAGAAACAGTATCTACAAAAATTTAAAAGGAAGAATGTTGCACTAAAATACTTCATAGAAGATGTTAGCAATGATCAACAAAGAAAATTGAATAAGGACTTGTCCAATTGTTTACTTATGTTATTTTTTGTTGTTGCCTTACTTTTGTTATTGTTTTCTTATTTTTACGCTTTGTTTATTTGCTAAATATTTTTTAGTATTTGCGTTCCATTTCGTCAATTATATTCCCAAGGAATAAAATCTTGTTATGGCCTTCCTCGTTGTAAATGTTTAGTGAATGTATCTGGATCATCTCTAACATTCTCTAAGGTTGACCACACTTTGATATAGAAATAAAAGTTAGAAGCCGTGCTTACAGTTACAAATTATTGTGAATACTTTTGTCCCAACGATCCAAATATTTGATGTGATTAGTTTTCCTTTTATTTCTTTCATATTATATCGTTTATTATTATAAATTAAAAATGAACTTTGTAATGTCAATTATTAAATGTTTACCTTCATCTATTTCAATGAATTTAGAAAAATTAAAAATAAGTTTACAAGTAAACAAAAATGTATGTATAATAACTAAGGGTAGTATGACTTAAAACAAACAATAATATCAATTTTTAGAATCAACGACGCGATGTATGAGGAGGGGTACAACTCCAGTGGCTTTGGAGCTCGAGCGAGCGGTATGGATGAGTATAACGAGGTCGACGAAGACGAAATGGCCGCCACGGAGCGCGAGTTGGCGGAAGACGCGCAATGGAAGAAAATACAACAAAATACATTTACAAGGTGGGCAAACGAACATCTTAAAACGGTCGAAAAACATATAGGAAATCTCGAAACCGATCTTAGTGACGGATTACGTTTAATAACGCTAATTGAAGTTCTCTCCGGACGAAGATTACCAAAACATACAAAAAGACCGCAATTTCGATCACAAAAACTTGAAAATGTGTCCGTCGCATTGAATTTTTTGCAAGATGATGAAGGAATTAAAATTGTAAATATAGGTAAGTGTTTTAAGTTTTTCATTACAAAAAATTATTCATTTTCAATCTACTTACGTTATTTCTTGACTTATCGTGTTGTTTATCCTTATCACAATACTAAAATATTACATCAAATTTATTTTTAAATCAATACTATCATACAATGTATATATGCAACTTTAAACAACCTTGAAATTAATTTATCTACCTAACACAACACTTTGGAATAAGGTTAATTTTCAATCTTTCTTAGCTAGTTTTTTACGTACATACGTGTTGTATGTTACATATAAAATCTACAAGCGCAACACACGTTTTCTGTTATTTGAAAAGCCGTTTTTATCATTTTAAAAACGGTGTAAAAATACATTATTTTTGAATTATAATTTTAATTTGTAAACTTAAATTAATCAAAAATAATTCGACAAATATTGACAAAAACAATTAATACAAATTAAAAGATAAAAGATAACGTAAAATGTCGTACGATTAAAATTAATACGAATGACAAAAGTAATATATTGGTTATTACTATGATTGTAACTTCGCCGAATATAAAACTAATATACGATATACGACTACTATATAAGGTAAAATTTCGTAAAATATAAATCGTTTATATTGGAAATTTATTTGGCAATTTGAATGTTAGGAGCTATAAATAATAATGCGATACGTGTTGATTAATCTATACAGGGTGAATCATTTTCTTAAGAATTGATGCTTAAATCATCAATAAGTTTAACTCGGTGTAATTTTTTCCATCATAACTCATACTCATAACTCATAACATTTCATATTTTAGTATTCATTGTTCTCTACTACGTATCAGGTTTACGTAGTAGTGTAACAATTGTTGACTAATTAACAGTGAACTTATAACTAGGAAATATATTAATTTATAACAAATTATATTACAAATTACAAAATAAAATGTCAATGAACTGTTCATATTCAAATATTAGTAATTACTCAAATGTGGTTTTAATTTGTTTGGCTAACAGGCGTGATTACAATTTAAGTGATTTCAAATATTAATAATATAGTCAATATTCTTATCCAACACAATTTGTTAAACAAATTATCCTTGGAGCTATTTCTCAAGAAGTTACTAATCAGCGTGTACCCAATACATTTATTTATGTATGTACCTACATATACAAAAATAAAATCTCGCCTCAAATTTACATAACTATATTTATTTAATACAAAAATATTTTTCTAATTATATATTTTTATATAGAAAAATAATAAAAATTCGATTATTATAATTTCGTTAGTTCAAGATACTGCACGTTTAATAGTAATAATAATAGTTTTATTATTTATTATCTCAATAAAAACTCGAGTCGAATTTGTCAACCAGCTTTAATTTATTAAAAAAGCTTTTATATTATTTTCAATATTTTCTCGTTCTGAGGAGTTTTTTCTCAAATGGTGAGAGGGAAGCAAGGAAAAAAATCATTTGCGAAAAAGCTTGCACGGGATAGACATTTTCTTATAAACCTGATATTTTTTGATAATAGGTTGAAAATTACGACATTTAAATGTCATGTGAAGTTGTCTTGTCAGTAATTATCTTTCACAAACAATAAAAATAAAAATAGAAAAATTATTTAATAGAAAATTGACACATTTACATTTGAATGTAGAAGTTAAAGGTTTTATATTTATAAACAATCGATACATATAAACTCATTGTATTATATAGTTGTTGAAGCAGGTATAATAATGCTTTAAAATAACTGTGTACTTTCTAAATGTACATGAGAACGTAATCAAGTATTTACTTTCACTTGTATGAAAATAAATTTATATTCTTTTAATTTTATTTTGCACCATCTTAAAGTATGTATTTTCGTGATGAACTAAAATGCAAACTGATGAATGTGTTCCGGTTTAGTATTTCAATAATTACAATACATACTACTTTTTAAGAAGTGACTGTAGTCTATTGATATGAGCATGAGTTTGAAATAAATAAAACTATACAAATTGTGTTTGAAGACCATTTTTTTATTATCATTGAACTCATTGGTAAGGTTTAGATTGCGTAACTTATTAATATTACTAATCAAATTATTCATAAATTTTATTAAATACGATTATTTTTATGAATAGTGAAAAATGACTCAAAATATACAAGCAACTTTACATCTAAATGCCAGGACACCTGTTTTATCAATTTAGTACTGCAGACACCTTCGTCAGCAATTCTGTGTCCGGCCCAAGAAACCACCGAAGGTCTTTACAACACCGAATTTCAACCAGTTTTTCGTGTTTTGTTATTTTTAATGTGTGCATAGTTTACAGACGTGTGCTTTGTAATCTGTAATTTTTATTAAATATGTAATTATTATATCCAGTAAATAAACGCATACGTATTTATTATGCAATAAAGCAATTTTAACGTATCCTATAATTATTTTTTTTTTTTTTCGATTATAGAATGCAAATTATTTTTACTTGTCGAATTAGGGTTTTTTTTTCATTTAACGAAGAGAAAGTAAAGATTTCATCGACCGCTCAGAAGCATTCTTTATCTCTAAAATTTCCGGTGTCTCAATTAAGATTTGAACCTTGATATTTTATAATTTACAGTAATTTTGCTTGACATTTCAAATCAAATCAAACGTCAAATAAATATTGTATTAAATTTAACTTTTTATTTTCTGCACTACTAACACGAAACTCCAACAATAATCACAACAACAAATTACTCTCGATAATGCAGAAACAGCAATATATTTGGATTGAAATTACAAACAGTACTAGTCAATATAGCACACGTCATGTGGTCCCAAGAATTAGTTTCCTTAATGAAGACTTTACAGTTTTTATGGTTTTTTACATCTGATTTGAATTATTTGTCAAGGAATGATCTTAGTTCATTTTTACTTATTTTGTTTAAATAATTAAATTATTGGCATACAAATAAATGATCTTATAGTTTATGATTTTTCTGAAATGTTCAGGTTATCTGTATCTATAATGGCCGTGACATTTCACACCTTTCTCTTCTATGACAAAAACTAGTTGTAGTATGTATTAATGATTTTAACAAAAAGTTTGTTTGACGTTAAGATCCAAATTGCCTTCCAGTTTCCAATAAACAGGATTAAAAATCAGATATTTGATACCAACTTCTGATAAACAAGAAGTTCGTGACGAAGTCACTATTAAGAGAAAGATAACATTACCATTCTAGAAAATCGTGGAAATAAATATCTCCACGCCTAATCAAAGCGGGTATAGGAAAGACAGATATTGTTTGTAGAGAAAATTTTTACACGATTTCATTTGACTTTTCTTTAACAATTCATGGCATTGTGGTTTTTTTTAGAAGATATGAAGTGAAAGAATTATCGATGTAATGATTATTTATTACAATTTTTATTATACCTCCTATTAATTTAAAAACGTTTTGTACGTGTCTAATTTGAAGGTTAAAGCATTAATAAATAAATAAAATGGTAATTGTCATGGTAGAAAGCATACGTGCATAATGCAAACACACAAAATTTCTCACAAAGAACGCAGACAAAACATGAGTAACAACGACTGTTCCTAAATGTGTAATAAAAATAATGAATAAGATTTTATGTTGAAACGTCAGCGCATAAATAGTTACTTTGTTCAGCATTCTTAAATGTTAATCATCGCTTCGAGAATTATTGCTTCAAGAACAGCTTGGTTATGTGGATGTATTTAAATATGGTTTAATCATAAACATTTAATTTTTATGCATATGTTTATTCTACCTTATGATAATTATGATTTCCGTTTCATGATGATATTTTATCTGTAAGTCAATAAGATGTCGCTTCGAATTTCTTGGCATTTCGATTTATCTAATATTTGAGTTTATGTTTGCACAGTTTCTTAGTATATGATATAGTATATAAAATACAAGGGTTATATTCGAGATGATTTCACAAAATTACACACAAGTCAAAAAACCAACAGCATCAATGCAGTTACAGCAAATACAATTTGTTAAAATCTTTTTTAATGTACGGATTTATTAGTATTAAATATATAGCATTTGAATGCAAAAAAATCGGCTTGCTTACCACAACTGAAAATTTTGAATTGTTGACAAGTTACAAGAACAAATAAGAACTATTTCTGTTAACGATGTGTCAAATGACGTGAACTAATTGATTAATGATGAATGATGACAATTTTAATGTCACACGAATTAACTGAATAGAATGTGTAGTAGTATTTTACAAGCAACCGTATGATTTGTATTTTAGATGGAATCTTGCCAATAACGTAAGATATTGACCGTGAATTAATTCATGTTTTGTTTTATTACGTTGAGCTTGCCCGTATCAATAGAAGCAGCAATCTTAAAATTAAAATTCGTTCAAAAACTAATATTTAATTAATTTGTATTAATGTTATAATTTTAGAAATGATCGCTACTATTTGAGTAATAAAAATCTGAAATATCATTTGTTATCTGTAATAGTTCTTATCGGTAAGGAAGTTGATAAGATTTTTTTTTGACTTCCTTACACACACGTAGTACATACCTACAACTTATGTAACCTATTATATATTAAGATTTAATTTAATTGGCTTCGATTTAATAAAAATCACGTCGAGGCTTGTATTTAAATAAGTTGAATTAATAATATTTTGTTTCTGAAATTTATAAATTAAAAAAATGGAACATAACAAAGCCAACATACATGTATCATTTTTAAAAATAATGTTGATTGGTGTTAAAAGGTTGGCGTTGTGTGATGTCATTTTAAATAGTGACGTCCTTCTTTAAACATGCCATCATTAAATTGACACGGTGAGGTCATAAAAGTATAATTAACACTTTATTTCCATTTGTATATAGTTTCAATTGAATTTTATATACATGTATGTCTATTATGTTCTGTTATGTTTGATACGTTATTAAACTCATTGACATATATTTCGATAACATTTCTGCTGTGATAGGCGCGCGTCAATCCACTTTTTGTTAAACAAATTTCATAATTTCAAACTAATAATTTATAGAATTTGTAATACCAAATTTGTATGCAATTTAATACATACACTTCAGTCTCTTTTTGTTATTTTACGCCCGACAAACAATGTCACGAGGAACGAGTTTGATGTGTAGTATTTCATAACAAAACGCTAGGTAAGCAAAACAAAAATTTGTAACAATGCGTTCATGGACAAACTACACATTTTAAATGGCCAGAATAATGTCAAGGTTGTTAGCTCCAATCTACTATCGATCATAACTATCATGAGATTCATGAGTATCATTACATTCTGACGAGGTCCATGTCTTGACCAACGAACATTTTTTTTTTAATTTCAGATATTCCTTCAGGTTTTTCATTTTATAATTATAAAAAACCCACATATGTGCACGACATAATAGTAATTAGTTATATTCGCTAGATTAAAAATTTTCAGCTGAATTCACTTTTGAGTTTAATTGTTTATTTTGTAACTTCTTTTTAGTAGTTGTGAATGTCTAGTTTTGTTGCAGTATAAGGCATATTTTTATGAAAGAGACGCTGGAAGACTTTGGAGAAAGCGTTTCAACAAGACAGGGCAAGGCATAGGGATACTGAGGACAGTGAAGTGGATGCTGGCGCAGAGAGCAAAAAAATTAATATTGTAAATATTTTAGCGTTAATTATCGTGTGTTATGCATATTTCAGTGTCTTTTGTAAAAAGACCCAGTACCAACGTTGGCTGTGGACAATTTTTGAAGAATTTATTTGTCCAAATCTATTAATTATACCTCAACACTTAACAGTATATGAGGACAAGATTATATATATATATATATATATTTTATTAATGTTCGTGGGTATAGCAGTCAAAAATCGGGCTTTTTAATTAAGAAAAATTCTTTTTAAATTAGTCTAGCTTTCGGAATTTATTATTCCTTCGTCAGGACTCTAAAATGTTATTACAATATTACTATAAATTAAATAACTTAATATAACTTAC
>JAFFZR010006705.1:0-12020 GCA_018397195.1 Lethrus apterus | reverse complement strand
GGGTAATGTGGCGAAATCACATTAATATTAATGGTTGGCGTCGACGAATAAAAATGGTCGCTAGGGTCGCGAATAAACAAGATAGAATATTGTCAGATACTTTTGTATTAGCGTTTAATTAAACCATATCGTTCTTTTTCGGTTCTTCTGTATTTACATTTAGTTCTATCGTTATTTATTTAACGAAACGCTAAAGAGTATAACTTTTGTTGTGTCTAATATTCAGTTATCGATGATAATTCAATTTAAATAAAGTTATTTAAAAAATAATTTAACATTTATTATTTATTAAAACAATAATTATAAATAAATTTAAAAATCATTGAGCCTAGCTTAACATGCAACATTAAAGATAATATTTATGTGTTATTTATTACATTCAAACATGCTAGCAGTCATTGCATGTAAAAACGAATAAATTAGAATACTACAATAAAAACACCCGACTAGAAGTTTTCCGTCCTGTGCATATCAAGACATCTAACAAAAGGAGATACGATCTGATGAAGATATGTTACAATTTTTTAAAAAGATTTATTTTTGCACCTTCGAGGGTTTTATATACCCATTTTTTACATTTTGACAATTTAATTTCTGAAGAGGCTATGTAAAAGACTGGTAAGTACATAAAACTTCATCCATGCAAAAATTAATGTCTTTGTAAAAATTGTAACGTAACCCCTTCATCCACTCACGTCTTCAAATTACATTATGGTTTTAACGGTTGCGTATTCCTACGTGTCCGAAATTAAAATTTATGCTTCTAAAATAATTTTCCTGCGAGCCGCTATATATTGCGACTTACAACAAACGGGGGCGTCATAACTCCATTCGGTTGGCTACGTCGAATTACACGTCATGACCTCAGAAACAAAACAAACGAGCAGATAAACAAAACAAACATACAATGTGTATACGTGCACCGAAGAACGAAAATTGAACTAACAAACAAGCGTTCCACGTATCGGTACTCATTTTTCGCATCCGTAGCTTTTCGTCGCAATTCCAACTTGGTGAGAATTGTAAAAATAGAAACACGTGTTCAAAAATGGGAAGTTATCAGTTTGCCGGTTTTTCAAGTTGAACAAAGTGAGACGCATACACACAAACGTTCATATACGACGGCACATTGCATATATCTGATGCATATCGTGCGAATAGAGCTTTCAATTTGTAACGAACGGAATGTCTACATCGTGTTTCTTGTACATGCGAATTGCTTCGTAAGTACAAATGTATCCGACACGCGTTGTTCAGTCCACAATATGCAGTAGATAACGAACGGATAATTTAGTAGCATTACTCGCAAGTTCTACAATCATGCTAATCACGCATCGCTAAAATGGCTCGAATCCTTTCGTGAATTTAACAATACTTGTAACCTCATTCAACCTCTATCGGTATACGTTCCTTATAAAGGAAATACGAAGATCATCACACACTTAAACTGTAATCGAAAATTATTGCTGTTTCTATTGAGAAACTGCATGCATATTGTAATGAAGCTCCTAGAGCTAGAGCATCTTCATGTTAGTAGAAGCGACGTTTCACGAGTTATAATTTGAACTGGCTTTTAATTATGAAGTTAGCTGGAAGAAAATGTATGCACGTGAAGACTCTGCGCGGTATTCCACGTTATGTTTGAAATAAAGTTTGCTCCACAATAAATCATCTTTGTGATCCTCATAAAGTTGTAGTATTTATCAATTCTATTGCATTTCCGCCCTGCTAAATTATATAGAACAGAAATACATAATGTAAAGTCATGTCACGTCTTATTCTTGTCAACCAATTAAACCTCATGTTCTTCAATCTCCCTCGGCCTTAGTGCAGTAAAAATGTGTGTTGCATGACTCCGATATAGAACTCGAAAATAACGAAAAATGCCGAGCAAAATTAATAAGAGTAATACAAACGTGACAGGGAAAGCAAGTGAACAAACCAGTGTCAGCAGAACTAATGAACACTTGGTGAAAACTCTCACATAACTAAATACTAAACTGTACAGTGAGCCCGAGAGGTTGAAACGAAAAGCAGTGCGGTGCATGAAAGGCGATAAAGACTAAAAGAAGTGGTTCGATAATAATATCGCAAGCGGCTCGTTCATTCGAGCCAGAAGTAGGTGAGCATGTAGTTAAAAAAGTATGGATAAGTATGGATTGTGACGACTATTCAGCAGAGGACTCAAAAATATAAAAGCAAGACATCTTTGCAATGAGCTCCAAAGTAGCGAGAATAACTTCAAAAACAAATAAAACGAGCGAAGAAAAGTTACGCTAAGAAGTAAAAGATCTGAAATCAGACGCAAAACAAAAAAGGAAAGAACAAGAAGAATTAGTCAGAAAAATGAAACCGAAAATTTGAAAGAAAATGAAGAAAGAAGAATAAAGAAAATAGGGAAAAGTTGACAGAAACCAGGAATAGAGTATAGTAACTTGAGAAAGAAAATAAAAGAAACAATGCAGTAGTAACGCGTTTTTAGTTCATACGAATGATAGAAAAAACTCAACGGTTAAGAAGTTAAATTTGAATTAATTTATTGGAGAGCAAGACAAAAGGAAAATTATGCAAAATAAGCACAATCTGAAGAGGTGCTGAAATGAAAGGGTTTTTATAAATGATGTCCAAAGATCGAACGGGAAAAAGTTTCAATGAATGAAGAAATTTGCACAGGAAGAAAGAGATAAAGGAAAAAAAGTGAAAATTTGATAAAATAATTGTAGAAGGTGTAGAATGAAGATGGATTAAATCCAAAGGAAAGATGGAAAACGTAAGCACAAAGAACTAATCAAATCAAAGGAAAATATTGTTACAAATGGTATGGAAATGGCCTTAGTAAAGTGCCCGGATTATGGGTCTAGAAATAACATACGGAAAGTAAAGAGCCTAAATAAAGACGTGAAACATGAAAGAAATAAAACTAATTCAAAGAGTTCACATATGTATAGCCACGTGTTATGTAAAATACTATATTGCCCTCACAAAAATTATGGAAATATATTTGATAGACCTTACAGCTCCGCAGGAAACAAATCAAATAGGACATTTCATTAAGGAGGTAGGGAGATTTATATTCTTCAGTAGTGGAGGCAACGATAGAACATTTGGGTTTTTAGAGTCTAAAAGATTAAAAGAAGAAATTATCAACTTTGCACCACCATCAAACAAAATGTGTAAAATGCGAGTAAGAAGCAGATATAGAAATTATTGTTAATATACACTGTCCTATAGAGGAAGAAGAAAAGTACGAATTTTATGAAGTTATTCAACAAGTTTAAATATGACGTAAAAGTTCAGAAACTTCAGTGCTAAGCTAGAAAAGGAAGAAAATCACAAGCTGATTGTTGGAAACCATAATACACAGTGAAAGTAATGACAATAGACTTACGTATACAAACAAATATTTCCAACATAATAATATTCACACAGGCACATGATTATCAATTGAGTGTAAAACTATTAATCAAATAGACCGCAATCGAAGGTAAATATAGATAAATATGGACAGCTGGTTTAAGGAATGCAGGAATGTTTAAATAGATTGACCGAGTACTTTAAAAGGATTTTTCAGACAGCAGAAAGTGAAATTCTAAAGACAAATGAAAATGAATACACGAATAACGGGAGGTGTGGCGCCAAGCCAAGTAAAGATGAAATATGCCGATCATAAAATTAAATAAAAAAAAATAGATGAAGAGGACACGAAGAAAATCTGTATTAAAATAAGTAAACAGTATGGTAAATCAGAATTCACCTCTTCGTGCTGTTTTTATAGATTTCAAGTAGGCCAATGACACACCAAAAAGAGAAAAAATGTACGAAGATAGATTTGTGGTTTGCCGTTGACTCCGCGGACATGACTAGTTCTAAAACAGTGAGGGAAATTATTTCCAATCCCCTCACCGCTGCCGCACTTCGCCGGATTATTATCTTATTTATTAAAAAATGCAAAAATATTTTTCTTATATTGTTTCTTATACGTGCAAAATAAATCTATAATCTCGAATTTAAAACGGGCTGTAAATACGCTGTTTTAGGACTAGTAAAGCGCCGCCTTAATATGGCTTGTGAAAATGACTTCAGAAAAATTTCGGGTGACGAGTGGTTTAATCGTTTTGGAAATAGCCGTAAGGGAAAGAATTAAAACTAAAGGAATGATATTGGCAAGAATAGAGCAAGATTAAAAGATGGAATAAGACAAAAGACAACTGGAAAGCTCAGCGAAAGATAAAGGATTGATAATAAATGAAATTGCTATTACACTTTCCTCCTACACGCTCCTCCCCTCCCCCAAGTATTCCATAAGTATATATCCAAAAAATTATCAGACCAGTAGTCATTTTTGGCAGTGAGCTATGGAAAGTTAATAATAAAGAAAAAAAACACTAGAAATGTTTGAAAAAAAAATACTGAGAAAGATATATGGAGGAAAACAAGTAGATCAGTAGAGTAAAAGGACAAATGTAGAATTGTACCAGCCACATGAAGAACTCTCCATATCCCTCAGGCTATATTATGAGGATTTTTTCCCGCGGACAGAAGAGGGTATCGTTGTTCAATGTGCCTATCGATGTACAATTACATTGAATTTTCTGCGTCACGACGCCAGCTACCAATCCCAAATAAATACCAAAACCAACTAGGAAACAATTGTCGAACGGTGGATAGAACTGAATAGCAAAATAATATTCTACAAATGAATGATGGAATAAATTTATCTAAATAGACGATTACGTCGCCAACAGCATATAATCAATCCTCTTACCTGGTACAGCAGGGAAACGAGACCAGTACCAGTTGAAACATCATTAAAAATACGTGAGATCCAACAGAAAGCCAAGAACTTAAACACATCTACAAAGAAAAATCAAATTGTCTAATATAAACTACATTACTACTCCCTGATTATACAGGTGTAACATTAGTGCGATATTCTTCGATATCTCCGTTGTTATACAAAATACAAAAAATATTTTAAGACAAAAGTTTTTTGAATTTATGGTCTCCACCACCTAAAATTTCAGTTATACGGAGTGTTTCGTTTGTGCGCAACCACGAACAACTTTAAAATTTTAAATGGAACAGCCTATATATTATTACATTTTTGAATTGCCTGAGTAATTCTCATATAAATTTGTGTAAAATAATATTTGTCTATGTCTATTCATTTTTAAGATATTTACATTTATTCGGAAATGTTGACAGCTGACGGTCTTGGGCAAAACGCCTATAGTTCAATAAAGAAATGCAGCAAGATCATGAAATTTTATGCAACGTTAGAGGGATCTTTAGTGATAATAGTAAAAGCATTAATTTACTATATAACACGTCATACTTAATAAATCTTCTTCTTTTTGAAACAATTGAAATGCGGAAAACTTAACTTTTTAAATGGAAACGCTATATTTTCATGCATTAGTCGAAAGCAAAATGTAATTGTCTATTAATTTCAATAAGCACACTATGTAGTTAAAATTAATAATTTTCGAGATATTGATGTATTTTTTAATTTTCGTACATTGTCATCCCTCCTGTGAACAATAAAAGTAATTTTTAAATGTTTTTTAAGACAAAGCTGATAAACTACGAACTAATAAATAGAATATGCTGTAAATAAGAAGATACACCAAGCTTTACAATTCAAAGTTTCATAATATTCACACATTAAATAGAGAAATTACAAAATGCCATATTTTTAATAAAGAGTTAACTATAGTTCTGTTCCGTTTTGTATATTCAAAAACGAGATGTCGGTTATGTTATTTTATTTTTGTTTTCTTATTTTCCAAACATCTTTTCCGTTAACATTAATATATTATTTAGTTTATAATAAATAATATTACGTTCCAATCTTATTCTATTATTAAGTTTTTTTTTTGTGGAAAGAATGACAGAATACAGTAATTGGGATATAATGAAAGTGCCATGAAACTTACATATTGTGATTAACGGTGAAACTCAAGAAAGCAGTAATGTTACATATAAAATATGGCATTTTGTGATTTCTCTATTTAATGTTTATAATTATAAAACTATGAAATGTAAAGCTTGGTGTATCTTCTTATTTGCAGCATATTATTTATTAGTTCGTAGTTTATCAGCTTTGTTTTAAAAAACATTTAAAAATTACTTTTATGATTCTCAGGAGGGGTGACAATGTAGGAAAATTAAAAAATACATCAATATCTAGAAAATTATTAATTTTAACTACATATGTTGCTTATTCAAATTAATAGACGATTAAATTTACTTTCGACTAATGCATAAAAATATAGCGCTTCCATTTAAAAAAATAAGGTTTTCCACATTTCAATTGTTTCAAAAAGAAGAAGATTTATTACGTATGTTGTGTTTACATATCGAATTTCTAATGATTTTACTATTATCACTAAAGATCCCTCTAGTGTTGCATAAAATTTCATGATCATGCTGTATTTCGTTATTGAACTATATGCGTTTTGCCGAAGACCGTCAGCTGTCAAAATTTCTGAATAAATGCAAATATCTTAAAAATGAATAGACATAGACAAATATTATCTTATACAAACTTATATTATAATTAACCAGGGAATTCAAAAATATATAATAAAAATATATAATAATATATAGGATGTTCCATTTAAAATTTTAACGATGTTCGTGTTTGCGCATAAACGAAACACTCAGTATAACTGAAAATTTTAGGTGGTGGAGACAATAAATTCAAAAAACTTTTGTCTTAAAATATTTTTTGTGTTTTGCATAACAACGGAGATATCGAAAAATATTTCACTAATGTGACAGCCTGTATATGTATTTTTTAAAACTGCAAATAATTAACTATTACTGAAGACAAATCTGAAGTCGTCGTTGGAATGCTCTTAAAGTGCAATTTTCCTAATTTCTAGCTAGACTTTGTCGCTCAGGATTTTGTCGCGATGGATGATAAAAAACCACAAAGACTTTATCATCGTTTGAATGGATACACAATTTCTTTGTTTTGACATTCTCTAACTCTGTTATTTAGTTTTATTGATGTATTCAAGTCCCCTGTCTCTGTATAGTATAGTATAGTATAGTTTTTCTTATATTTATTTTTATGTTTCTAGCTAGTGAAGTGTTCTTTAATATTTCTGTTGTTGTAAATCCTTATTGTTTTTAGCGCAAATCACTCCATCATCGACCTAGGCACATTGTGCTACTGTATCCATATTTCTGTATCACACTTTTAGCTTCTTTACTTTTTTAATTCTTTTACAATATCATCCATTACTATGTATAATGAAAAGGTTTGGGCTAAGAATTTCATCCTGCCTTAAACCATTCTTAATTGTTAACTGATTGTAAATTGTAAATCTTCAATAATATATAGTCAAGTGGGGTAAACGTAAACGTTTTTTGTATTCTGTAATTTGAAATTTCATATTTTGTGTTTAACGAGTAATTTTTTTTTTACTTGCATTTTGGGCATATTTTTTCTTTTCTGGAAAGAAAGACATGATTTTTTTATTTACCCAAAGATAGCGTTTACATTTTCCCCACAAGTACATTTCATTGGGGTAATTGTAAACAATTGTTTGTACCGAGTAAATTAGTAACCTTGAACTTAGGTCAAAGAAATAAGTTTCTTTACAGCACAAATTTATCATTATAAACAATGGACAGTTCGAAACTTATCGTTCAGTGCCTTTAATGTAAAATATAAGTGATGTTACTGAAACGAATTACGAAGTTAAAAACAACACGCAAAACTTTTCGCAACATCACACGTTCAATCCGTTGAATTGGACCTAAATTGTGCGGTGCGTTACCGGCTGGGTTGTATCAAATGGAGTAAAGGTGCGGGTCCATTCAATTTTAAAATTCTAGTAATATTAAGCACTGTTCATAATTACCCCTAGTTTACAATTACCCCACTTGACCCTATACCAATTCTGTTTTTTAAACTATTATTATATTGGTACCTATCCCTCCACGGATAAATAGGTTCTGTAATAAACAATAAAAAAATTATTTTGATTCGCGTGTATATTTCACGAGTTAATATGGAAATTTAATATAATTTAATAACTTTTCTATGTATGTACGATTTTATAAATGCTGTTAAGTTTTAAAAATTTGAAGTCTCATAACGCTTCAATCGAAATGATGGGTTTATGTTCAAATTACTTAACGTCATCATTAAAAATCTGTTAAGTCTGTAACGGGCATTTGCACCGCTCATAATTAATTTTGAACTTTTAATATCAATAGAAATCATTGACATAATAACGAACAATATATATAATTTTAAGCTTTACTTTATGCCACTTATTTTCTTGGATATTAATAATAATATTTTCACTTCAAAATGTATTTTATTTTTAAAATCACAATAAAGTGTAATAATTATCACAAACAATTCGAATGATCGTCGCTTCAGTCAACTGTTCATTCGTAGCAGATCATTCTATAGTGTTTCAGCTTGTCGAACATGTCATCATTTCTTTCCAACAACTCTCCATTTAACCCATCAAAGTCGATGTCTAAAAAACCGCCATACTCTTTTGGCAAATTTTCCGGGCTGATAAATTTATGCAAAGAACTGAAGTCATTGTAATGAAATTTCATCTAAAAATTTATAATTCATTTTTATAGTTTCACAAGAAAACAAAGGCGATGGTCATCGTTGAATCAGATTGGAATTCATTGCAATTAAATAGTAGCGGAGTGCACTCTCCGCTCTGACTCTAGAAACCCTAGATTAAATTAAAAATTATAACGTGTTTCGTGAAACGTGAGTTAATTTTAATACACTGATTTTATTTAATCGGTAGTTAGTAAACTAGAGATTTAACTAGCATTGGTGAATACGAACCTCGTATTAACAATCTGATTTACAGCTGACCAACCCGATGTTACGACAGTGTTACCTTTTCTTTAATTTTGTCTGGTAAAAACGGCATGATTATTTTCAACGCCGCGTTTATAAGAGGTGACGTTTTAACAACATGAAACATAATGTCTTTAGTGATGATGTTTTCAATTCTTCTAACGCCTTTTTTACAGTTTGCAGGCGTCAACCATCCAAAGAGCCTCCAAGAAACTCCAGATACGTCGATAACCATACTCAAACCGTTTCTTTGCACTTTTGTTTCATCCAATACGGACTCTATCCATAAATCATCAATTCTTGCTAATTCTGGTAAACTGATTTTTGCGGGATTGGTCGTTTCTACAATTATAAAAATTCATTAATTATAAACATATTATGGTTGAATTATAGGTACTTTAATACTATATGTCCAAGCTCCAGTAATTTTTCCAACATACCCTTTAGAAAAGAAAATTTGAAAACGGTAATTTTGTTTCTTGTTTCTAACGCGATAACATGGCATAAATGCATTTAGAATGTTAGAAGATTATCGAAGCTTTACTTGTGGGTTTACGGAGGACGGCGAATTTGACGAGACAAGTGTAAATGCTATTGCAACTTACTAATAATAAAACCATATAGGTATATGCACATGTGTAGGCATAGCTAATTAATAGGAAAATTTAAACAATAATATTTAAATTTACTTTCATTTACGAGAAGGTGTAATGGAAACCTTATTGATTTTATTAAATGTAATTTATTAAGTGTGTAATTGTAGCGGAAGTCGTATTGAAATATTAGTATGTAAGAAACGGTGACAGTGAGGTCGGAGAGTTGTTGTTATGTTGACGCGAAGTTCAGCGGCCGAGGACCTTGTGTCAATTCACACAATTTCGCTGAATCCTGAATATCAATGCAATGACAAGAAACATATATATCCAATAGTTAGTTCAAAACAGACAGTGAATTAATCAATACGTTGTACGAATAAGTAGTTATAAGAATGCAGAATTAAGTGAATAAATAGAATAAGGGACTACCTGAATTTTGTATTTAACAAGAAAATGTAATTCATTACAAAACATGCAAGTGCTGTGACTGAGCAGAGATGAAACAACTGAGAAAAATAGCGGGAAATACACGACTAGACAAGATAAGAAATGATGACATGAGAAAACAAATAAATCAAGAAGCAATAGGAAGTAAGGGAAACAAGAGAATGCTAAACTGGTTTGGACACGTAAGAGAATAACAAGCGATTGGCGAAAAAAGTACTGGAAGCAAATACCGGAAAGAAGAGGAGGATAGCCAGTCTGGGAAAGACATGGTTGCAGCAAATAGAAGGAATAGGAAAAGAAAAAGGAAAAAGATTAAGAGAAATGCAAATACTAGCCAGCGATCGGAAAAACTGGAAGAGATGGGTGGAGGAATGAAGCACGAAATTCTAACGCCCTGATAGGGCAAAATGGAGAAGAAGAAGAAGTATTGGAAAGGTTTGACAGTTATGGATACTTCTCACTCTCTTAGATTTTAAGCTATGTTTTACCTCGTTTTTATTTAAAACGTTTAAATAGTCGTCTGCATGATACGGTTTGGTTCACATCCATTATCTTCGTATAGGTGTTTTTTACCACATAAGATATGTAAGATATAATTATCTTGTCGCCTTTGTGATGTCATTTATACAGTATACGAAACGGCGCTAACGAATTGACGCCGTTCCAGCTCGGATACCTATTATATTGGTCAATGACCGCACAAGCATTCTTAAGAAGTCAACGGAAAAACCGCATAAGAAGTAATTTATGTATCAATAAAACAAAATCTAGTAGTAAATATGTGCTAAATGTAATATTATCTTACCGTCTTCATAGTTTTTAAAATTATTTCACTGTGTAGTTGCAATTTAAATCTATCGAAATGAAAACAAATTAATGAGCAACAAATAATACATACCCATTCTACATAAATATATTCTCCTTCCATCTTTATCGTTTTGTGGTAACATAAATCTCATCTTCATGTCCAAAAATCTTTTTACGTCCAGGGGACTCTCTGTTGCAACCCATTCTTTTTGGTCAACTAGAAAGTCATAAAACTCCTGTACCTACAACAACGCGTCGTAAAATTGAGATTGTTAATTAATAAACTTATACCTTTTTATAAGCATTTTCCACGTTAAATAAACAACTATGCAAAAATCGAAGTAAAAAATTATCGTCAGTTCTCAGTTTATGAAGTTTGTTGTTTTCTGCAAATAAAAGAAGAATAGAAAATTGGTGGTCTATCGTGGAATCGAAGAACCTGGATTGATAGGCTCGTCCATTTTTTGATATAACTTGTAATTTGTAGTCAATAACATTTATTGATCAACAGAAAAGTTCAGTATATAAGTTAAAAGATACGCAAAGTAGCTAAAAATAAAAGCTGAAGACAATTAATGGACATTAAGCGACAAACGTCGCGTTCAGCAGCAAAAGTTAAAAATTTCTTGAATAGTATACATAATATAACAATTATAAACTACACTATAATTATAGTGAATTCAAGAAGTTTTTATCAACGCATAGTTATATAATTTATAGATTTATACAGAGTCTTGCGTAAATAAGTACAGATATTTTAATAGGTGATATCTGATCATAGCCTAAACCTAATGTGCAAAAACGGCGGTCCTACATTGAACGATGTTCCAGAAAAACAATTTTATAGTTTTGACTCCGGTCCTGACTACTGCAGTCAGCCAGTACAATATTGCTCTGCGCCGAATATTTTCTTGATCGACTGTAAGCCGCCGCTATTAAGATACGAAAGCTTAAGGCTGTTTCCCAATTACTGAATCAAGAAAAATAAATAGCTTGATTTCAAATTATATAATTACAAAATAACCATTCATATTCTGATTGAACGCATTAGATTTAAAATTCTTCGATAGTTATGAAAATTCATTTTATCGACCCGAAAGTCGGTCGAAAATAAATTGTGTATCAGCCATTACGAACGAAGTTGTCATTGTTTTGACAGCCGTTGACGGTTGGTGTCCAACATTAAAAACTTTACGACAACGGTGCAATTAAGCAATTAGACGTTGAAAGATAGAATAACAGCGTAATATACCTAACTCGTACAACTTCATTACAACAGAACATTGTTTTGATATAGTTTAAACAAATACGACAAGCAT
>JAFFZR010006704.1:0-12136 GCA_018397195.1 Lethrus apterus | reverse complement strand
AGGTACTGTTTGATTTTTTAAAAAATGTATTAATTCCCAAGAATTTTTAACATGATATTGTTGTTTGCCAACAATATTGCTTAAAATATTAGAAAGAAATTTAGATAAGTTGTATGTAGGACTTTGTATACACGACACTATAGATCTAAGTGGAATGTTTGGTTTATGTAATTTAGGTAAACCGTATATTCTTGGTGCGTGTGAATTGTGTATTTTTAAATTGTTTAATAATTGTTTATTTATATATTTTTGTTTTTCCCAATGATTTATTAAACTATTTACTTGTTTCTCAACTTTTGAAGTTGGATCAGAACTTAGTTTTTTATATGTATTTGTATCATTTATCTTTATATTTTTTAATATTGTGTGTCGTAATAAATATATTTTATTACACAACTTGCGTTTTAATTGGTTGCACGCTCAAGAAAAGAAAAAAAAAAAAAAGATAAATAAAATATGATATAATAATAATAAGCGATTTTTATTTTCTCCAAACTTGCAATGCAAAAAAAATATAATAAAATATTATTTATAATTAATCTTTACATTTCTTAGACTCCCAATCATTTTCCATGCCTTTTTCCATATCCGTAAAATTTCTTTGATCAAAATGGTTGCAGTTGAACGTGTCTCGTTAAAACTACTACGAATCTATAATAAACTTCAATTAAGTGAATTTTTTACAAAATTTCTATTTCGTAAAGTCTCCGTTTAATTAATAAGTTTTCGCAAAATCCAATTTCACGAACCGCAGCTCGAATTTCGTTTAAAATTAACCCCTTTTCGGTCGGCGTTATTGTTCTGCACGAAACGAACTACTTTCGACTTATTTTCTTTTTCGCGAAGTTTACGACGCTACGCGGCGAACCTGGTGAATATTCATGATTTTTTTTTGTACACCGATTCGTTTTTCGAGGACTTTTCGTCACGTGCTTCGTATCCGATCTATTTCAATTTGGAACTCGAATATAAATTTAAATATTTATTATTTTGTGCAGATGAAACTATCAACAGGATTTTTTGATTTTCCGTTTGTTTTAAAAAGACGATGAAAATTTCCATAAAAAAAGAAGGTAATAAATCCGGTGGTTAAAGCAGAATTTTGGTCTCAAAGGGCATATATCATTTGCAACATGGAAGCATACTAACATACATAGTAAAACCGCAGGCGCTCGTAAATTCAAGGACGCAACGCAGCTAATTGCGAAAGAGGAAGGAGTCCGCAAGGGAACGATGATGAAGCTTTCAAAACTTTGGCAGCCCTCCAACTCGGTCAATAAATACTCCTTAAGTATGGATGTTTTCACAAAACAATTGAATTATTGCAACCATCTCAAAATATAAAATTTTATTGCAAAAAATTAAAAAAAAAATGATTTCAAAATCTGTGATAATGAGGGAAATAAAAAGGAAATTGAAACCATTGCTCTAAGTCACCAAGCTTGGGAAAATCCCAGTGAGATTTCATTGAGTAGATTACATTTTATTTGAAAATTTAATGATAAGACCAGCGAAAATACTCGTTTCAAACCATCGAAGTGGATTGGATTGGATTGGATGAAAATTGTGGATAAATTCAGGAGAAAATGATAAAATATAATGGCCAGAGTACATTGAAAATGAATCTTGAACGTTAGAATTGAAAATATGAATTGCTGGAAACGGTGACGTATATACAACAAGAAGTGGAAAAATAAGAAAAAATAAATTTTACGTGACAGATTTCTTCTTCGTAGATGAAGA
Source organism: Lethrus apterus (assembly GCA_018397195.1). Lineage (NCBI taxonomy): Eukaryota > Metazoa > Arthropoda > Insecta > Coleoptera > Geotrupidae > Lethrus > Lethrus apterus. Next base: position 10,393 of record JAFFZR010006704.1, on the reverse strand, counting down.
AGAAATCTGTAGAAAGTTATAGGTTAAAATTAATAGATTTGGAAGGGTGAAGATCCAAGACAAATAGTGAACGAAAATCAGACAAATTTTGAAATGAAACGATTCCCCAAGGGAAGAAAAATATACAAAGAAGAATTGTGAAGAAGACGCAGAGAAGTTTGAAATTGCTAATGTTATTTTAAATCAAAGTGACGTGTTGAAATGCATGTTATTTTTGTTATAAATATTTTTGTCAGTTAAATTTCTTTCAAATTTCCGTATTTTGAAAATTTTAACCTAAAAGGTACGTTTCATAAAATATTTTGTTTATGTTGCAAGAAAATGTAAAACGTGTTTGGTTTAATGGAAACAGCGACATAGGACAGCGTATTGTAAATTTCGTCTTGTGGAATGGACTTGCAGACTATTCGCGAATGGTTGCGGTCCCATAAATTGCAAAGCCGTTTTAAATGTCAACGAGGAGTCGACAGCGAACGCGCGCTGAGTTTCCCACATCACCACAATGACCAACAAAAAAATTGAAGTTGTATGTAATTTTTATTGGTTTAAGTAAAGATTTTCTCAAAAAATTCTTTTACTTGCAAGCAAGGCGTTCAAACATAAACATTTTATTGATAATTTAATAAAAAAATTCTATCATCACTTTTACCCATGGATTTTTTTACAAAACAAAACTCTAGCAAAAGTGTTGCCAAATTTACCTTCAAAAAAAAAAAGGCTAACATCTTCTAGAACAAACAACCTGGAACTTTTTTTTGAATAATTTTTTCGTGGCCTCTTGTCTTCACGTAAGACCGTAGTGTGGAGCTGTTATGCAAATTTTGAGACAGCTTGTATAGATTTTTTTTGTGTGGTAAAATGAGTCCACTAGTTTCAAAACCCCCTAAATCCATTTTTAATGTTATATGAGTTAGATAGCATAACAGGATCCTTATGAAAATCTCTACTGATTTGTAAACTATAATAATGTCAAACCCACCAAATTCCATTTAGAATTCACTGTTAAAATTTGACTTAGTTTCAAACGCCACCAAATCTGTTGGAAATAATTTTCAAACGCACTAAATATACATCAACCAATCAGAACGTGAATAAACAAAGCTACAACTCCAACTTTGGGTAATATAAATCCGGATCTATTAGTCTAATTTCATTTCGTTCTTGTTCTTCAAATAATAAAAAGTTTTCTTTTGTTTTTTTTTTCATTGTTACGCTTTTCCTTTTTTCAAACCTACTTTGTTCGGAATAAAAACACACGCAATCCACAATATTGACTTCCAAATTCCATTAAATTCAATAATTGGCTTCAAACCCCACTAAATCAATTTTTATTTTCAAAATTGTGACTTTCTTGTAAGTATATTGTTGTCCGCGGTGTCATTTTAGAATCTAATACTGTAAAGCAATTTGGGGGAAAAAAATCATTAACGTGTCACCGCTCCAAGTTAGTTACACAGTTTTTCTTAATTTCTGAAAAAGTCACAAAAGTGGATTTAGGGGGTTTTGAAACTAGAGGATTCAAATCATTGGTTACAGAAGGCTATTCAAGCACTCATCTTTATCAATTTTGGACAATCGTCAATATATTGCCTTCTGGAACTTATGTCAAATATACTATTCTAAAATAATAATTTAACCATTTTTTATTTGCAAATGTATATATTTCCAGTTATATTTTTGTTTTTCGTTGTTATATAAATAACAATTTAAAAAGTAAAACTATTTCAGAGAAACTCAAATCAATCCGCAAAGTAAACAGTGATGAGCGTTTCAAATATCAAATTTTATTTATTCCTGATAATAACAATGTTTATAATTGTATTTATTTACTTACGAGCTTTTCCTCATGTTCAGCGATCTGAAATAAAACAATATTTTATATCAGTTATGATTGAAATTACAGTGTTAAAATTTAATTTTCTTTTCAAATGTATGATAAATTTGTTCATTTTATATCTTTCAAATTTCATTATACCGACGTCTATGATGAAACACAAATCATCACATTGTACAAAAATTGATGAAAGTTTTCTATTGTTTTTGAAGTTTGTAATTCAAGCGTCGCACCGACTGGTATTTGAGATAAAAATCTTGCCAAAAATATTTTTTTGGCTTTTATTTATCACAATGCTTGTTTATTAATAAAAAAATAATTGTTTATGAAAAAGTGGTATAGTTAAGGGTTATAAAGTGCGATCCAAAAGTATCCCCCACATGATAACTTTTTGAACGGCTGGAGGTATCGTTATGAGAAAAAACAGGTTGATTTTTAATTTTTACGTACAAAATTCAATTCCGCTTCCGGTTTCAACTTTCTTATTTTAAATGGAACAGCCTGTATATTTTGACGTTTTTGGAAAGACGACGGAGAGACGAATCCAACGATACCGCATATGTTCAACTTTAATTTGAAAAGTAAAAAGATAGGCAGCAATCACTTTTCTGTAATATGTTATTTTTTTTTTAACAAAATTGGACAGAAGTTCACTAATGTGTTTGGTGTTTTATGAGGCCAAATACCTTCGAGAGAAAGATGCCACTAATTCTCCAGAAACTGTAAGAAAACCCCAAAACAAAAATAACACAATGACTTCCATTCCACCTTATTGTTTTGGGGGCAAATTGGAGCAAACTTTAATAATAAGAAGTGAAAAGTAGAAATATTATAGTATCAAATGACTACAATGTGTTTAAAAACATTAAGTTTTACAGAAAAGTAAAAAGAAAAACGATTTGTTTTAGTCGGGTTTGTGGAATAACAATAAGTTATAAATTGAGTAAAAATAAATTTAATACAGTCTGCATACAATGCAAAATTTCATGTTATTCCCGCGATGCATACAATGGATGCAAGACCGTACTTGGAACCGAATGCACATACAAAAAAAATGACATTTTTCGAAAATTTAAAATGAAGATAGGACCGCCGTTTTTGCGGATTTACTTTAGGTTAAGGTCAGCTATCACCTGTTGAAAGAGTGCGACGTGTTTCAAAATCACTCTGTATAAATTTCAATGAATGTAAAATGTGACGTCTGTTTTATCCAATCCTTGCTCCTAATTTCAACATAAAATGAAACCTTTTTTTATCAAAATACTCCCAAAAAAATATTATGTGAGCGAGGTATCAAATGTAAAACAATTAAATAATTTCAAATATCAATCAATCAATCATTTAACCACGGAAACGAATTAAATCTCAATTTGGAAAATGACAGAAATGTATGACAGGAATCCCGAACAACGCATGAAATTCTGATTAAATTAAAACAATCCCGAGCGGGATAATCGCATTGGTGAAATGAAATTCATTGCGAAAATATCTCGACTGTCTCGTTCAGATCCATTTCGATCATTTAATAATAGAAACGCGATCAAAAATGTAATCTCGTTTACAAAATGTTCCGTTTTGAGTGAGGTAGCGTCACCAACCCTACCCTCTATTCGCGATATAAAATCGCTTTTCGCATTTATTTATCTTTTACGTTTTCCGCTCCCTCGATAAAATAGTAATCGGGAAATTTAATTTGATGCCGAATTTCAACGTTCATGAGGCAGCGAAGCAAATTATTGAGAATTTAATTAAAAGTTAGCCAAGTTATGAAATATAAAGGTCAAGCATTAAAAATTAGATACGTAATAACTTAAAATAGAAAATCTTATTTTTATTCATTTGTATCGTATTATTTTTAAAAATAAAAATGAATTTAAAAAATTTAAAAATCATACACTCAGCTTCGCAGCGTAATAACGCAAAATCTAAAAATCGAGAAAATATCAAATTTGGTCACCCTATGTTTTCAGCAAAGAAAGGAAATGGAACAGCATATTCAACATTAATTTTTACTACTGCTAGGGGATTTGGACGAGTGTCGTTTAATAGAGCATGTGGTTATGTAGTTCCAGAATTGTTCTCGAGAGTTTTATACTAACAAGTCTTGTTATTTTTAGTTACATAATTTTTAAAAAGTTGTATTTTTTCTTATTTCATTCCGAAACTCTCGCAGTACAATTTTGATTTTTGAAACTCATGAACTATAGTAGCTTAAAATATAAAAATTATTAATATTGTAGAGATTGAGAAGAAAATATAAAGTAGTGTAATTTTAAAATGTTATAACGAATGCAAAATAAATAAACGCTGGAATATTTTCCATATTATTTATTCGTCATAAATAGGTTCAACTCAAAACAATTACTTCAATAATGTCATATAAATGCCCGTAATATTTTTATTAGACCATTAAGATGCTTTTAGGTCATAATTTTAGCGCGACGCTTTAAGGTAGCCAGCAAGTCGAGAAATTCAATCATGTGAACTTATTATTAAGGAAGTGCTGACACCTGTGGTTCGGTAACAGAATTAAAAAAGTTGATATTTAAAGAGCAGAAATACGTACCTAAATTATTCGTCAAATAAAAAAAAAATTATCAACGCAACACAACGAACATTCTTAATGAGTAACAAAACATGTTCATTAAAGCTTACTTAAGTGTATATAATTAAATTAAATAAATAATTAGTAGGAGTATATAGGTAATGACAGCATATGTATATCATGACAATATAAATAGTTTAAATTAATGTTAAATAGGATAAATTGTGGTATTATTGATGAATTTTGAGTCGTCAAATATGGTCAATATTTAGAATTTTTTTTTACAGCAACCGATTAGTTTTTCGACTTAAATTTTACTTTATGACAATCTTGGGTATTTATATTTATGCGTAATATTTTTATTAATGTCATATTTTAATTCATTTTTGATAAAGCGAGATTTATATGAGTGCTTGTTTCCCATAAGCTTCAATACAGAGTTGCCGGCCACCCATGAATTGTGACAGATAGATAGATAGTAGATATCTTTATAAATTATTGTAAGTGGCGCCATCTATGCAAATCTTTTGTTAACTATCGTAAAAAATACTAATCCTAATTGCCATCTGCCGTAAGGGCTATTCTGTAACGGTTGCATAAGGTACTAGAATAATCTATTACCTTCCGCCAAAAGATTAGAGTGTTTGTATATGTGCCTATTTTATTTTGTGTTGTAGATAATTTTCTGTAACAAGAAGTACAAACGCTTTTTACAACTACAAGCATCCGGGTAACTTAAGATTTTAATTTTGTTGTTTAACCTTAAATTTAATTTATATTGAAAAAATAATTATTCTTCCATAGATTTTGGGCCCACTCCTATTTTTTGCTTTGAATGCAAAGTATGGAAAACTAATCGTCAAGCGCAGCTACTGTTCTGTTAGTACCAATTTGCTCTATCGATGAGTCGGTACAAACTTACTCTAGTGATGAGGCGCAGAGGCAAAAGAAGGGGTCGGCCCATACCGGATGCTGCAAATCCTGTGCAGTTTTTAAATGAATTGGAAAAAGCTTTAAAACTTGAAAATAAGTACAGTGCTAATTTGCTTATTGCCTACATGGACCAAAAACCTGGAGAAGTTAAAATTACTGCCCGAGATACTACAGTTCAAACTTTAAGATTTCTTAAATATTGGTTTCAACTTCCTAGCGAGGTCTTTTTTACTTCTATTTGTTTATTGGACAGATTTTTAACTATAATGAAGGTATACAATTAAATTTATATGTTTAACTTTTAATAACTTTGAATATGACAATAATTAGCCATTAATATATTTATTTATCTTTATTATAGATTAGTATAATGAGTGTTTATTTATGTTTTATATTTTAGGTTAAAGAGAAGTTCCTGGCATGTTTGTCAATAAGTTGTTTGTATGTAGCTTCCGACATACACAAATGTTACATAAATCTTTCTAAATTAGTTTATGTGTCTCAAACAAAATGTACTATAAAAGATGTTGAACGTATGTGTCATATTATTCGTCAAAAATTAGAAATAGAATCCAAAGAACAACCAGTTACAGTGTACAACTATTTGAATCTCTTTTTACGTATCTTTTATTGTGCGGCTATCAGATTCAATCTCAGAGCACTGTCTACAAGAATGTTGCAAGTAAGTCCTATTTTTAAGCTACTGCATTTATTTAAATAAGTAACTGTTTCTGTTTCTACAGTGAATGAATACTAAATTACTACATTTTTGTTTTGTTTAGAAAAACGTGCTTGTTAGACGCTTGGAAGTGGTCATGACAGACTCATTTTGTGCCAGTGAAAGACCTGCTAGTATAGCTCTTGCGTTAATCCAACATGAACTTAAACGGTTTTTGTCAATAGTTCCATCAAAGTTATTTTATCCCATCGAAGTAATAAATCTTGTAACAGTTATCGTTGAACTTCAGTATATCTGCATGGTAATTTTTTCAGATTTTATTAATCAAATTATAGTCTTAAGGTTTTTCATTATAACAGTGCTTTTATTTTATTTCAGCTGGCGCCAAAACGGTTTATTACGTGCTACGCCAACCTGGATAACGTTTTAAGAAAATATGATGATGGAGAGAAAATAAGAAATGTTCAACAAAAGAAATGGCGTTTTTCTACAAGTACATTATGTACTCCAAAACCTTTAGATAACTTTTGTACCAATTTATTTCAAATTTGTGAGGATGTCTAAACACAACCATGGTAATAACGTGATAAAAAAAAAAAATAAGTCAATATTATAAAAATATAAGTTAAAAATATCTCTTACTTTTTGATGTTTTTTATTATTAGTGATTGTAATGAATAATTTTGTGACTAGAATTAAATGCCAACATTTTATGGCTAATTGGTTTTAATTATTTATATTTCCATTTTGATATCGTTATGATAATGTAATTCAAAAGTAGATTTTTGAAATGAAGCCAGTTAAAACCTAGTTACTAGTCGTGTTTTGTTACCATTTGTATTTTTCCTCTTATTAGCATTACTGGCTAACCATTATCCCATATACATGTACCATTGGTGATAATATTGATAATGATAACTTATGTGTGTATATTTGTCTTTCTTAATAAATATTTTTTGGACTATGGATTTATTCTGCAAATTAATACACATTTACCGTACATTGAAAATAAATAAAATACACTGATATAGGGAATTAATCATGTAAAAAGATGGCATTTACACTATGTCTGTTCTGTTTGGTATCCTGAACTGGTGTAGACTTTTTTGAATTTGAACATTTATTACAAAATGATGCTGTTAACATAAATTCTTTCTGATGAGCTGAATAAGTGTAAGTAGTGTTACGCTACATTCACACATAATTTAGTTGGAAAAATTGCATTTTGTAGTGTACACTTCTTGATACCAAACAAACCTATTGTGGAAGTATGGCGTAACTGGAGTATTACTGGTTGCCTGCATTTGCTTTCATTGAATATTTTTTCATCCCAACCCTGAGATTTCTTGAAATTAATTAGATCTAAATACTGCTCGATTGTTCTAATGTAATGCAAACTTCATTATTGTTAATAGGTATTTATGGGCAATACTTAACATCACTTACAATTAATTAAAAACAAAAAAACTGCATTTTTATTACAATAAAATATATTATATAAGACAGTAAAATACACAGTTCAGTCAATTAAAATAACATTAATTTATGTCTATCACATTATGCATATGATTGTCCAGTACAGTAAATAATTTAAAAGGACAATTAAAAGAATATAAAAACAAAAAACAATTAATTGGATATAAAAACAATTAATTGGATATAAAAACAATTAATTGGATATAAAAACAATGGACAATTAAAATAATATAAAATCTTAAAGTATTAACAATATGGCAAAACTTTTAAATATAGAAGTTCATAATAATTTGTTAACAATTATAGAAAAAGCGGAGTGATACATATGAACTTGGTAATTACATAAATAAATGATAGATAACAAACAAATAATTTACTATAGAAATAGTAATTTTCATACATAGGAGTTCTTTCAAAAATTAATATAAAGCCATAGTAACAATAAAGTGCTAAAATTATTAAAATTTTAAAATTTCATCTGAACGGCCAGACTGAACATTTTAGTAAAATTAGTATACAAATCATAACAAATACATATGGAGAAATTAGTATATCAGTAAAAATACAGGTAAATTCTTTCTTAAAATGAAGTAGAGCCCAAAAGCCAAGATATTACTTCAAAACTATCAAGCTATTAATATTAAATATCACATAGCCTTCATTTTAAAAATAATCAAATTTACATTAAAACAAATATAAATATGTATATATACAAATTGGAACATTTAAATTGTTTTTACAATATCAACTTGAGTTGCACATTGTTTCTTTCAATTTATTGGCAGTGTTTTTTACAACTAATTCTTTATTTACATTGCTGCCTAAAGATGGCAAGGTTATAATTTATTGTGTCATTTCCATATTCCTATGTACAGTCACTGGTGCAATAATACAATTTCTGCTTGGTAGACTTGTCTGTAAATTCACAGGCAATGTAAGTCCCTTGTTTCTAACTGTTTTAGCTTGTGCCTGTCGTGAGGAAACAGACGTATTGATAGAAGTAGCATCAGAGGTACAATCATCTTCCAATGAATCAATTTCTAAAGGAGCAAATGATAGGTGTTCAGATTCATCATGAGGGGTCATTGTTGAATAACCATGATCTGAATCTGCAGCAGTGACTGGTCTACAATAACCAGTAGACACGCAATAAGGAGAAACAGGTTCTAATTTTTTAGTATCTTGTAGTAATTTATCTTGATGATTATCCAACTCCCTATATTCATCACTTACGTTAACATCACTCATTCTAATACGGTTTTCTTGAGCCGATGTTAAATAAAACCTTTCAATGCTAGGGGATGTATATGAACGATAACAAAAAAATAACAAAACAAGTCCTAGACACACACCAAAAACAGATCCAATGACTGGACCCACCGGAGAATACGAACTACCCATTAAATCTTCAGAAGTGGATGAGCCACCTATAGAATCTTGATAAGGTGTCGGCGAACCCAAAACACCATTAAAACACGTTTGAATAGACGTACAAAAAGGACTTGCTAGTAATGTCTCGCCATCTACATCAATTTTGCACCATTCACATCCCAAAACACCCAAACAATTCTCATGTACTAGTTGAGTTTCACAAGAAATAGGAAGACATGGTTCTAATTCATTAGTCATATTTGGATCGGATTCAGATAAAATTGATAGGCTCTGTTCTGGACTTTGTGAACATAGTGGATTTTCAATATTAATTCTATTAGAATGTGTGCATGTGTTTAAATTTAATGGACATTCACAAGGACATTCACATTCTTTTTGTTCCATACGATTACAATTTAAACATAAACGATCAACCATGCTACAAGGACAAAATGTAGCCACAAGTTCACAACTAGCGCTAACGACACCTATGAAAACATTTGTACTTTCAATAGCACTTAATTGATATCTTACACAATGTTCACCATGAACAGCATTACTAAGTACTTGGTTCAAACTTGTATTTAACCAGTAGTATCTTTGAATTGTACCATCTGCGTAATTATTACACAGCATTTTCTTAACAAAACCTTTATGATTAAGTATGTCATTTGCAACTAACGATTCTTTATGTATTATATGCTGTTGTTCTATCGGACCATGTCCATTTGGATCAATTAAATTTGGGTGATAAATTAAGTAGCCCCGATCATCAGTCATAAAACATTTAACATTTGGTTCGTTACAAAATGGCATGTATTCCAACATTAATCGATAGATGTAACCAAATGTTACATCCATAGCAGAAACAATATGCGAAGTTGCATATGCTAATGTAACAATATATCCTGCACCACCAGCATCTAAATATGGCGGCGTTAAAATTGTTTTAAATCTATGTTCAATTGCACGAAGATACCAATTTCTTTTAGTCGGTTCTAAATGCGGCGAAATTGAAGCTCCTGGAAAAAGTTGAAGAACACCACTAGGTGTTGTAAGGTACCTTCTAACTATGTACTTGGCTTTTGCACCTCGTAAATGTTGATTACGTAAATATTCCAATATATGAGCCATTGCTGCTACGTCATCCCTAATTTCTTCACGCAAACCAGGATTTGCTAATAGTTTTGTATTGTCCTTTAAGTATGCCATATAAGACTGAATATTTAATGGAGATAAACTAGATAAACGACTGTAGATAAAAGGTGACTGAAAACATGAAGAACTTAAATATAAAGATCCAGCATCTGAAACAATTATTAATTTCGAATTATATTGTTGCAATAATTAACATCCATAATAATAAAAAAAATCTTTTTTTTTCTTTCTTGAGCGAGCAACCAAATTAAAACTCAAGTTGTGCAATAAAATATATTTATTACAACACACAATATTAAGAAATATAAAAATGTGTTTCGTGATCTTCGTCGGGTAATAAATATATTTGACGTTTGTTATTTATTCACTATGGAAACATTCTTTAAAAAGCATAGTT
>JAFFZR010006702.1:0-12079 GCA_018397195.1 Lethrus apterus | reverse complement strand
GGGGACATTCCTACTCATTACACAGAATTTTCTCTCTGCAAAGAAGGGCCATTAGAATATTGGCGAATCTGCCATATTCCGCAGACTGCAAGGACGCGTTTATAAATCTTAGAGTACTTACTGTGCCATCGTTATTTATATACCAGTGTTGCTTGAATGAAAGTCGAGAACATCTGAGATTTTAACTCGTGGCAACTTTCATTCGTATTTGACGAGAGGCAGGCACAATTTAGATCATAAATTTGTGCGCCTAAATAGAACCTCGACTGGCCATAGGTACATCGCAACAAAATTCTTCAATATTCTTCCTCTAAGAATAAAAAATTTAAATGTAAATAGATTTAAGCCGACACTAAAAGAAATTTTAATAGATAAGGCTTTCTATAATATTGATGAATTTTTGTCTTCTAATTTCGAATGATGTTTTTTATATTATTTTTTCTTTGTTTGTTTATATATACTTTATATTTAGGTATTTTTTGACTTGTGTAAAACTTTGTACCGTTGTCGCATCAATAAACATTATTATTATTATTATTATTATTGTTAGTTGCTGTTGCAAGGGACTGTATAAAGTAGTAATAAATAAATTTTTCTAACTAATAGGTAATAGACAGGAGCAAATAAGAATACAAATGCTTCTTAAACATACAAACAATTTAAAATTTATTTATTACTACTTTATACAGTCCCTTGCAACAGCAACTATCATACTGAAAACCTAATTTTTGCTTTTAACTCTGTTAGCTATGCAAGAATTGATAAAATTGTTTGATTATCAACCATATTCAGAGACTTTACTTCTGTTGAGCTGCTAAAACCCAAAAAAAGGAGTACGTAATTTAATTTAAAAAAAATTGACAAAATTGTGGTTTTTAATTTTTTTGGGATATCATGTCATCTAACCTCACTTTTTGCAGATTAGTACCATTTTTTCAATTACCCGCCATACTAGTGGTCACGTGACATGAGTCATAACGAATTTTTGTGTTTGTGGACATGCACAACCTATCCCCCAAAACGAATTTTACCATATTTCAATAATAAAAAAAATTGCAACATTTCTGCCGGTCACTGTATATCGAAAATTTAAAAGTTAGAACCGCCGTTTTTACAGACATGGATAAGGTTAAGGTCAGCTATCACCTGTTAAAATAGTGGGCCATATTTCAGAATAATCCTGTATATTTCATATCACTGTAAATAACTCCCATCCCCGAATTTTTAAAATGAAATTGTGAAAAATTATATTTACAAAATTCGGAATCATTTTATGGTCTTATCAGTTCCACGTTAAACAAAATGTTAATTTTATTTTGTTTAATAATTTTTCGTATTTAATGGATATTTCCAAAATAATTTACACGTAATACTGAATTAATTTTTATTTTGATCTGGAACTGTTTGAATTTGTTTGGAAGACTAACGGTTTAATCAAATTGTTTTTCGAAGAGAGCGATAAAAATCCTTCCGACTTTGCAATTACTCCGACGCACTTCCAGAATTAAAATGGGTGTAGTTCGAAAGCCGGTCTCGTTTTCATTCAATTACTATCCACATTGGATGGTTTGATGAGTAGTTTCGGAATGAAATAAAAAAGAGCAATTTATTTTCAGTAAAATAAATATTTATGGTACGTAGTTCATTAATATAGGTGTCTATTTAATTCTTTATTAATTTATATTCTTGCCGTAAAATTAAATTTGTCGCGAATATAATAGAAATAGCAGAAAACTAACTTTATAGCTAAACTGGTTACAACTTCTCTTGGTATGTTTTAACACAGAAGAAAGTATCCAAAAGCAAATGGTAATAATTTTTTAATGCAGCATTAATAAATTAGTAAATTTATACACTTTATATGTTATGTTATGTTGATGATAGTATGTAAAGAATCGATTCAAAAGTATTATGTTTGATATAGAATTTATTAAATTATTATTTAATTTACATTAGACATTATCTATAAAAAATATTAGTTGTTACTAACTTAAATTTCAGCAGTAGATTCTAGCATTATCGTATTATATGAGTCTTTAGCGATATTTTTACAATTTAGAATTATATCTTTTTTGAGCATATTTGAAAATATTTGTATACCTGTTATTGTTAAAAATCGATTTTATCATTTTACCCAAAGATTTTTCAGAATTACTTGTAATAAACATAACTGTTTGATAGATCTCTTTAGTGCTAACTTTTTTATAGTTTATAGTAAATTCACAAAGTGGGAAAACAATTTAGGAAGCTTTCCTTATTATAAAACTATGCTAATTTAACATATCACAGCGCCGTATTAATATAAATTGACTACATACATCATCATTATAATGTAGCCTCAAAAGCATGCGATATTGGATAGCTTAGAGTCTGAAGTCGTTGAACAGAGGGATGCACGTTTTTGGGGGTTGTTACATAAATGAATGTCAGTAAAGTTTACAATCATCGGCCACGTTTGATGGTGATATCCTAGTAAAATCAAATACTGTTTGCCTGAGATTATACGTTTGGTGTTTCGAAATTTATTATTTTTTTAGTTTTAGATCGTATCAGATAACGTCGATAAAAATATTATTAAAAGTATTAAATTTTGAAGATCTAAAAATATTTGCTGTAAATATGTTGTTTCTTATCAACAATAACCTTCAAAATTATTCTTCATTATTTAGTAAATTTCATTTTGCAAAAATTTTTAGTAAAATAAGAAATATGAAAGGAAGAAACTCGGAAGAATCAGAAAACAATGAAATGACAATAAGTAAAAAAGAGATAGCCCAAATTTTGAAAGAACACACTAATAAGTTCCAAGTAGCCAAGGGGAAGAAGAAATCATTCAAGAACCAAATAAAATTGGAGGAAATAGAAGAAGCATTAAGGAAAATAAGCCTAGGATAAAGAGATAATTCGAAACAGCTGGGAGAAGAACCTCATAATGCCAATTTATAAAAAAAGAGAGCACTTGAACTGGAACAATTTCAGAGCAATATGGTTACCCACAATAGGCTACAAAGTATATAGAAGAATAAAGAGAAGAGATTTCGACAACAGATAGAAGGAAAACTAGAGGATGAACAAGCAGCATATAGAACAAATAAGCAGACTAATGACAACATAATCATAGTAAAAAACCTCATCGAAAGAGCAATAGAAAGCTGAGAAACCCTATATCTAACCTTCATTGACCTGAAAGCGGCATTTGACACAATTAGAAGAGAAATCATATGGAAATGCCTAAGACAGCTCAAAGTAAACAAGAAGGTAATAGAAGTAATAAAAAATGTATATAGAAATATGAAGGCACAGGTAAGAGGTGGACAAAAATATGAAGGGTTCGAACTAATGATAGAGGGAAATCGATACAGCCTAATCCCTTTACTGCTTATAAATGTGATGGATAAACTTATTAAAAATAACAAAGGAAAAGCAGAACAATTAACAATAGGACATAGAAATCTCACACTAACCAAAATACAAAGTTATATGCCGATCGCATCGTCCTAAAAAATATCAAAGACAAATGCAAACACTTTGAAGAGCAAGGTTATGACCATAAATGATAAAAGGACAGAAGAAGAAAAAGTATCAAGTGTAGACATCAAAAATTAGAGAGAGTAAACACATTTGAATACCTCGGCCGCGTAATAACTAATAATGGAAGCGTAGATCTAGGAATTGCAAAGAGACGACAAAAAGCTACAAAAATATATTACTTCTTCAATCGAACCATATTAAATAAAAAAATAAAGGTTCTGAATCCGTTGATAGAGTGAGAGAGATCCATAACGAGAGTGGGATTTTAAGGTCTTTATTCTCACTGATTGTATTTTTCTTTTTATTAGCCCTGACGCGTTTCGACGGTCGAGCTCATTTTCAAAGGGATTCCATAATAAAACTGTAACAATAAAGACTACAACAACAAAGTTGTTCGTTATCACGATCCCAATCCGACCAGATTGGGATCTCATTTGATACTTAGTATTAAATTCTATTAAACTGAACTACAATGATGACATGGCGAGGAAGAGGGTACTTAGTAAATTGAAAAAACTATGTTGGAAAAGAAAGCAAAAACAAAACACTAAGTTAAAACAAAAATCGTTATAAATTATATGGAGATTACATGAAAGGATAGACGGAGTTAATTAGCAAATTGGATCGAGAAGAGGCAAGTTACTTACAGTTTTTATACTACGGACACGTACAGCAAATAACACAATGCATCATTGTCTCGTGATATTTAACACTAACGTAAACTGACCATACATAAAAACAGAGTCACGAATCTATAATCCAGTAGTAATACCAGGACACGAGCGAATCGTATGAGAAACACGAAAGTAAGACAAAAGCAATAGAAATGAAATACCTAAGCGGAAAGGCAGGCAAGTCGAAACTTGATAAAAACGGAAAGACGTAGTTAGGATCATGACACAATAAGAGCCAATTACAGAAAGGAAGAAATATTACTAGAAAGGAGACAAATAAACTGGTACGGCCATATTATCCGAATGAACACGAAAACGCTAGTCAAAAAGGTAATAGAAACAGGAAAGAATAGAAAAAGAAGGAGGGTCAGGCCTAGAAAAACCTGGACAGAGAGAATACATGAAATGGGATTCAAGAGAGGAAAAGCATTGCAGGAGAAGAAGGGGACACAGGACCAAAATCCGACATCCTAAAGGGCATAAGAAACAACAGTGAAAATGATTTTGCCAAAATAGGGCTTTTCTATAAGTTTTAATATTTTTACAAAAATGAGCAATCCCATCAAATCTGTTTCGTACAAAATATATCCTATTAACCAATTCGTCGAAATACTGTAGATCAGGGGTTCTTAAACTTATATAGTCCGAGGACCCCCTCTTGAACAACATTTTTTTTGCGGACCCCATCCCAACCCTAGGCATTTTACGTCGTTCTTGAGACTTAATTTTTGGCTCAATAATCTCATAGGTACTACTAATTTTGATGATATAAAAATTGAAAAAAAAAATACACTAAAATCATAAAAATTATATAAAAATGACAGAACATAATATTAATAGGTTTTATTTATTGCCTTAAAAATATATTTTTTATTGCCCCGCGCTTCTTGACTTTTCATCGTCTTCTTGATCTGTTTGTAACCATTTTTTATAATTTCGTGGACCCCCGGTGATGGTTTAAGTTTAAGAACCTATGCTGTAGATGTTAAAATATAAATTACCTACCAATTGACATATCATTTGTACAACCAAGTATTATATAATTATTTTTTTGTGAAAATATCATTTTCTACCAACTGCTACATAAATATACAGTCTATTCCATTACAAAACATCTAATTATCTGAGTTGGCTCTGAAATGTGATGCGCAATTGTTTTTTTGTGTGCACCAATGTAATCAGCGGAAAAATCACTGTATCTTTGGTAATTTAGCCGACATTATAACTACACTAATAACAAAGTTAGTAATAGTGAGCCGATAACTTTGAACAACCTGTATAAATTGCACTCAATAACATTTCAAAGTTTTTAAGATTTTGTCTGAGCACCGTGAGAATATGTTTTAGTAACGCAATACATTGTTTCAATAAAATACTGTCAATGAATTTAATTTAGTTTAGTTGCACGGAAAGTTAAATTAAAGTTAAATAAATCCCTGCAAATAAAATAAAAACTATAAATCACCGATGTTTACGCGCGTTGTCGTGAAACTTTGTAAACTTCGGGTAATTAACTCTCTCTACTTTAAGAATTATATTATAGTAACTTATTAACCACATTCTCTGTTCTTTTAAGTGCAAAATATCGTATATCTTCGAACTTTTCAGGTGTTCTAAGATAAGTATTTTGCAACTGCTTGATGAAAAATCATACCCGTAGATTAAACGTCGTGACTGATATTTTTCAACCGACCAATCAGATCAGTGATTTTAATTGGAGCATGCCACATTAATAGAGTTTAAAGCACACAAATACTTACAATAATATTTTCATCCCCTTGTGTTCACTATCGAATAGTAGAAATGTGTCACTTGCATATAAAACACCAGAACGGAAAAATACATTTTATGTTAAAAAAGAACAAATTTATTAATACATGAATATGTACATAAAATACAGGGTCTCCCAAAATTAGACCGACAAACTTTAGGTAGTTATGAAAGATACCAAAACAAGCAATTTTTGTCAATAAACTCATGTCCGAAAATGAGCCGCTTTGGCACTAGATGGAATCAAAGACAGTTGATACATACAATTTTTAATTTTATTTTATCTCCAAATAAAAACAGTATCATCATGTAAAGCAAGCCGGTACATGATATCAATTTTGTTGGATTTGTTGGCAAGGGTAATGGCCGCTTGCACGCGTGTGCAAGCTATTCCGCGAATATTCTAATATTCTAAGGAATATCATGATAACTTTTGAACGGCTGGAGCTATCGCTATGAGAAAAAAGACGTCAATTTTTTATTTTTACGGACAAAATGTTGGTGTTATCAAAAATTCAATTTCACTTTCGGCGAAACCGGAAGCGATGTCAACTTTCTTATTTTAAATGGAAAAACTTGTATATTTTGACGTTTTTGGAAAGGCAATGGAGAGACGAATCCAACGATACCATATGTTCAACTTTAATTTTAATTTGAAAAGTAACAAGACAGGCAGCAATAACTTTTCTGCCATTTTCATTATATGTTCCTTAGTTAGCCACAAGGCAATAAACATTTTTTGGGTTAAATAGAATATTCTTAGAATATTCACTAGACCAATCATCCCGTTGAAAACAATGGCAACACTTCGAACAACTACGGTAAATTCTGTAAATAAATCATGCAATAGCAGTCTTTGATTTACTCTAGTGCCAAAGGGGCTCATTTCTGGGTTTATTGACAAAAATTGCTTGTTTTAGTGTCTTTTATAACCACCTAAAGTTTGTCGGTCTAATTTTGGGACTCCCTGTATGTATGTAATTTGCAATGAACTTTATTGTCTTTTTAGAAGTGTAGAAGTGGTTACCATTTTGTACACCCAAGACACAATCAGTGAATTTATGTAATCAATATTTTGCACATCCATGTCTTTTACTGCGTCTTGATTTTTGATCTGTGAGACAGTTGCTATCAAACCGATATTTCCTCCTCATTAAGGTAGGCATTTCGCTGTATTCTCCGGAAGTATAGCAAGATGTACATGCACGAATGTACAGCAAAACGTCCAGCATTCAGCATGAATGTACAGCAAAACTCCTTTTGAATTTTAATTACGGAGCGAACCCAACCCACATCCCATATATCCATATATCTTTGCACTCTAAATGTACTCTTAATAATACCTTTTAAATTTAAATCACGGAGTAAACCCAAGCAGACGTTAGTGTTTCTAACTATATAATTAATTCGAGATAGGAGAGCGGAGTTTGAATGTGTACAGCATTAATGGATTGGAAATCTGGTCATCCTACATTATGGCTAAGTGCACGTGTTATTATTCGCGATCATCGTAGTAGTACTCTATTACGACGTCAAATAGAATTCATATCAACAAACGGTAAAAATAAAATAACTAAAAAATAGAACTCAAATAAAATGTATTCTGTACCAAGAAGTTATGCAAACAATTTTTAAAAAATATTTTAATTTCAGTTTAGCCTAATTTGAATTGGAATTAAAATTTAAAATACTTGTTTTTGATTTCTTAAGCTTTTAAGAAAACAAATGAGTGCAAAAATTTAATACTATGCAAAAATATATAAAATTTTCGAAATCTACATCAAGTAGGTCAAGTAGTAATTTAGTAATTTTTTTTACGTTTGAAGTCTTTTATTTATTTAAACAATTTTTGAAAATGGGTCAGGAGGTAGGTCTAGATCTTTTCATGCATAGTGTGTGTAAGTTTGTTAAGAAAAAGAAATCCATTTTCAACAACGCAAACGTATTTAAAAAAACATATGTAGCAAAAAAGAAATTAATTATCGGTCCTATTTTCCGATATTTTTTCCAATTTGGACGGTTTGTAAATTGGTCCATCCAATATTATTTTCTATTTAATTGTTATTAATTTGATGTTATTATTTTTGCACCGTTTAAAAATATATATTTTCAATCCAGAAAGTAATTAACAAACATATTGGATGGAAAATATGAAATTAATTAATAATGTTAGTTTTTAATAATTACGAACAAAAGCAAACTAACCACGCGAACAGCAATTAAAATGCAAAAAGCGAAATTAAATATAATACTCACATTACAAAGTGGTAATTATTTTTGAAAAACAAAATTGCAATTAATATATATCGATAATGCGATCATAAATTAATGAAACCCAAAATACATTAGAAGGAATAATTTTAGACTATAGACAACTTGAAATTACTATTTTTTTTATATAAAAGCGGTTTCATATCATTAAGAAATTTAAAATTTCAAAGAATTATTTAAAAGGTTTTTGTATTTTATATTCAAGTGCTTTAAGTCGCTTCAAGCGAACACTGCGGGAAAATGCAGCTATGAAATTTATTTAAAAGAATTCTATAGTCATTGGCGAACAATGGCTAAGCAGATTTATGTAAATATGCAGTATTATTTATAATATTAATTTAAAACTGTAAGACAATTATTCTTACTGATGGACTTAAAATGCAAAAATGTTCTGAGCAGAATGGTCGTCGTCTAAATTTGAAAGAAGAATGAGGCTGGGAAGAAATGTGGTGGTCGGAATAATTCACAGAAAGTTGAGTGTGGAAAGCCAAGAAAGGCATAATAGAAACCAGGATGGAAAGTATATAAAACATATAAGGAAATTTGTATGTTCGGGTGGAAGCTGAAGTAGGAAGGACGAATATCAAAAAATTTTAATTTATTTATTTTAGATTTAAGATATATTTATTACTTGCAAAAGGTTTCGAAACACATTTTTATATATTTGTACGTAATCTGACTTATATAGGACAATAAAAGGTAGAGAAAGCACACATATGACCATAATGCTGAGGCTGACAACTGCATAAACACCTGATTAATACCGGGAAGAAATGAGAGCAATCCGATAGAATATGAGATTATGTACTGATAAATAGTGATCATTCTAATGTCGACTTGGACCGTTATCTATCAGGAATTAATTTAAAAAACCAGCAAATAAGAACAACTTGCAGATATGATATGGTGGATTTGCAACAGCACGGAAGTATAAGGAAAAATAACAGAAATTTACATTAGAAAAGGTCAGAAAACCAGGAAGCAACTGGAAAAAATAGAGCAATCAAGGAAAACAGTAATACTTGCAACGAAAAAAAGTTTAACGAGGAACTAAATGCAAACGAAAAAGAAATGAATGGGCGATTAATACAAAGAAGAATAAAAAGAAAATGTTTAGATAGAAAATGTTACCAACAGGAATGGAAATGTATACAAAATTTCAACTTGCAAAGTAAGAAATTAAATCAGATAATTTTAAAAATATATCATTTAAAATTCTGAAATGTTAGGAAAATGAATGAACAATAATTAGTGGAACGTGCATTTAAAAACCTAAAAATAACTCACATTTAATATTCAAATTATTGCCATATGGATTTATTTTCCAATGTTAATATTCCCAAAATCTTTATTTTTAACCATTCCAAATTAGTGAATGTGATTTAAATATAAAAATGGGAATATCGAAAAGGGCCGATCGAATGAAAATTAAGCGTATTTTCCTTAAAGGTATCTACTCTAATTTATGTTAGCAGACTCTCTTGTAATTCTTTGTAAGTAGCAAAACAAGTATCTGTTACGCAGTAATGGAAAAATAATGACTAAAGTTTTCTTAAAGATTAAAATAAAACTTTTTTACATTATAGTCGTATATATTTAAATAAAAAATTTCTGTATTAACAAGTCTATCTCATAATTACTAAGGGTATATTTTGTTTAATTAATACAGGATTTGTAAACTAATTGCAGTTTAATTTACACATGTTAATATAAACCATATTAGTTACAAAATAAACACTTTCAGCAACTACAGTGTACTACTAATAATTTTATTAGTAGTGCTGCGGTATAACTTTTTTTATTTTCAAAAAATTATTACAAAACATGTAGGTATTAATTTATCCCTTGTCAACGGAATATACAGTGAGGACAAAAAGTAAGGAATATTTAAAACAAAAACGAACTAAACCGGTTTTTTAAAAAAACGCTGAAACAGGTCGATTTTTGCTTTCAAAAATACACATTAATATGTGCGATTCATCTTCCGACTTTCATTTGTTTTGTATTTATGACGTCATCACAAAAAAAATAAATGACAACATAGATTTTTTTTTGTGGAATCCGATAGTGATTTGTCTACCCTTTATGACCATGCAAAAAAATCATAAGGTTGCACTAAAAAAATTCTGAGAAAAATCGATCTCAAAATTTAATGTTGGGTGAGATTAAAGTACGGAATATTTTTAAAAAAGCGAACTCAACCGGTTCTTTTAAAAAACGCTGAAACAGGTCGATATTATTTTTTAAAAATACACATTAATATGTGCGATTAACATTCCAACTTTCATTTGTTTTGTAGTTATGACGTCATCACAAAAAAATTGTAATAACGACATACATTTTTATAGTGGAATCCGATAGCGATTTTTCTACCCTTTATGACCGTGTACAAAAATCATAAGGTTGCATAAAAATTATTCTGAGAAAAATCGAGCTGAACATTATTATTACCATTATTATCATGGTATCTTGATTATTCAATGGTTTTAAGATAAAAACGAAAGGTGCTTCAACAAGAAAGTTACGTACCGTTAATGGTCTGAATTATTTGTTATTTAGGATAATATCAACATTTTTTTAGTGCAACCTTATGATTTTTTTTGTACGGTCATAAAGGGTAGACAAATCACTATCGGATTCCACTAAAAAAATTGTATGTTGTCATTTAAATTTTTTTGTGATGACGTCATAACTACAAAACAAATGAAAATCGGAAGGTGAATTGCACGTATTAATGTGTATTGTTGAAATCAAAAATCGATCTGTTTCAGCGTTTTTTAAAAAACCGGTTGAGTTCGTTTTTATTTTAAATATTCCTTACTTTTTGTCCTCACTGTATAACAATTTCAAATTAAATCTAGGACGCTAGGCTCATTACCTATGCGAAATCTGGTAGGTTGCGTTACCAATTGCACAATTCGAGTTTCACCGATGGCCAGGAAATTTCAGAAAAATTGAAGTCACCCGCTGTAATAATGTTATCGAAACTATCAGATAAAGAGATCGAATAGAGCACGATTCCTTACATGGATCGCGGAAGGAGGCCTATAAATAACCCCGAGAAGTAGTGAGAAATTACGTTTTGTGATATGCAGAAATAAACATTCCGTTTCTGGGCAGTTAGACGGCAAAACAGTTATTGACAAACTGTGGTCAAACAAAGAATTTTTTAAATAAATACCTGCACCACCGCCTCTCCGTTCCAAGCGATCTTCCCGATAAAGTGTATAGTTATCTAAACACACTACAGGAGAAGGATGTTGTTCGTTAAGCATACTGTAAGTTTCAAACTAATTTTCCTAATAAGGATTTTGATCGTTTTTTTGCCATTTTTTTATAATATTTTATTTTAAACTGTCCTTATTTTAAAACCGTTTACAGTGGGCAATGGATCATATCTGAGATAACTGCTATTAGATAGAATATTACTTTTGGAGGAATTTCTTAAAAATGACTTTGCTTATTCGAGACATAAAAAAATATCTTACAATATAAGAGAAATTATAATGACGTTCCAATTTCAAATTCAAAAAATAAATCTAAAACTAAATTCACGTTCGAGCCGGCCATCCCCGTTTCTTCTTTTTTCCACATCTGCTTTCCATATTCGTTTCACGTTTTTTTTCATCCATACGTATTAAATGACGAATCACGAAAACTCTTTTTGTCCAATTTTCTGTAGCACTTTCTGAACCACTTTCTTATAATAACCTTTCTGATTTTGCCCATTCACCTCACTTCCGCTGCTGCTCTCAGGTGCCATTTAATTTACAGTCTACTGATGCAATAAGTCTACAGTTTATTCTGTTGTTAATTTCAGAACATAGATTCCC
>JAFFZR010006701.1:0-10645 GCA_018397195.1 Lethrus apterus | reverse complement strand
GGATCAGTTATCACGCTATAAAATAGTGAGACACATTTCAAAATGAACATGTATATTCGGAAAAAATTTCAGTCTAATTCAAAATTTACCCAATTTGTTAAATTCTTTAGCACAAATGTGTTTTATGAGCATAACATAACAGAACGTATAAGTTAGGTCTACAGATTTTGAACATGACAGTATGGTAACAGTCAAAACGTCAACGATACTAACCTAATTTTCTGTCAGGTTCTCTATGATCTTAATCAAATCGCAATGCTACCAAATTTAAACTATTCCTGTACATGTATATTTTTTTTCGATCACGCGGTACGTCATATAGCGATTTCTCAATTTTCACAAACCCTAATAAAATGCAATATTTTTGACAAGTTCAATCAAAAACGTTTCTTTTTATAAATAACATGACTTGATGAGGAAAACCAAATTCAAATATATGTACATAAATATATACGAAATAACGGAATTCAAATATAGACGTGCATGTTTAAATTTTGCATAATAAATGAAATCTTGAAAATAACTTTAAGGCCATGTTCGTAGCCACAAAATATTGGCAGATAACAAAATTACACCAATTAAAAGACTAAATGTCAAGGGCACAAAAACACTTAGAAATTCGATCCTTAGACTTGCAAATAACATATATTTGTTAAAAATAGAATCTATTTTAAAAATGGAACTAGTGCAAGAATTTGGAAGACCAGAAAATGTACAATGGTCATTATAAAACAATTGCATATCAACTAGACCAATTAAAAAAATAAACTCGCAACAAATTAAAATATTAAAAAACAGTGGTGACAACAGTCATTTTTTAAACAAATAGAGGTAAATAATTGTTAAAAGTAATTTTGACAAGCAGGTGTTTGTGGGTGTACTGCTGGCAACTATCCAAATTTTAAAAACCACCTAATACTTACTCAAAATTGCAACTTATCATCCAATATCTCTAGTTCTCATAATCATATTTATATCATTTCAATTAGCATTAGTAACCACTATAAATCGAATATAAATCAATTATATCGATGTATCGACCTTCGCTGACGATCAGAGGGTGTAACAAAATTTTAGATTAACCAGTTTAAATACACGACGATTAACGTAAAAATCACCTAACACTCCAGTTTATCGATAAAAACATTTACAGGAGATAACATATCACAGTTTAATTCCCGGGATATTATTTATTATTTGCAAAATTACACACATGTGAAATTTCATGTCGACATTTCTTTCGGATCGCAAAAAAGTACTACCAACCCAAATATGTTTGCGTAATTCCCTACAAAAAACATAACATTTTACATAATGGACCATAATACGATAGACGTATTACAATGTACGTAATGTTAATTTGAATGTAATAACAATAACACTTAAATACTTCTTACGAAAGCTTGCATGGCGGTTGTCATCGTTATTTTTTGGTATCTAGATTGGAACCGCGTTATTTGATGTTTGCTGCCGACGTTTTATTTACTGCTGCAAGTAACATCATCAGAGCAGTTATTGCACAGTTCCTGTAAAACTGAATCAGTACTCCATGAAAAATGTAAGAGTTCTAACTAACAAACCCTTAGCTTGGGTTAAAATCTGGTCTTTAAAATCAAAAGATAGATATTCTATAATAATAAAATTCATTCCAATAAACGATTCGGATTCAGGAATTTTTCGACCTACCTATCACAGAGCGTTACAATTACTTGAAGTTAGTCACAAATGAAATTTAATGTTTTTATTGGTAGATGAAATCCCGAACCGTTTGGAACAGAGTTAATTTGAGAATATTTGTAGGTCTACAAATAGGAAAAGTCCATTATATATGAAAATAATGGTTAATAATTCCAAACTAAATACTCAGTAATGAACATGTAATATAGCTTAAATATTATGTATTAATGTATTATTATTATTATATAATGTTAATCTAAGAAAGTTATTATTTAAATTTTATTTGTTATCTTTGATGTGTTGTGGCGACCTTGTTTGTCATTGTCATTTCAATGCATATTTTAACCTACCGATTACCTTTTAACCAAGTTAAATATGTAGAGTTATTTTTAGATTTTGTTCATATAGATAAGGCGTTATCGTAAATATAAGCACATATAAGTGTACTTAGCATTAATAATAGAAGTTACTAAAATGTCGTCTGCTCAGGTATATAATATTTTCTTTAAAATAATCACTTTGTATACAAAATTTTAGGTAGATAAAATTATAACAACTTATCGTACTCTGTCGCAAATACCCGCTGTTAGCAGTGGTAAAATACTACAAAATGGAACTGCCGTTAGCTCAATTTGGTCTCAACGTAATTTAGATAAAGGAAAAATATCAAAGTTTCTACGAACTCATATTATTTCATCAGACTTAAGTAAACTATTTGATATACAACCTACTGACATTAGTAATCAGTATGTCTTATGTTTGTAAATATATGAAATATGCTTTTATTATTTCAGGTTACTCACATGCCGCTCAGCTTCAAGCCAGTTTTGTGGCATTATAAGAGATGTCGATAATAAACAGTTTTTAGAAGTATGGACTAATGAAAATTTAAAAAGATCTGTAGATCTAAAATCTTTAAATATCCATGGTGATGTTTATACTGATGGTGTGTATAAAAAACGTTGAGTAATCATTATCAAAAAAATTAACTTATAGGAGATTTTGCATCCTTTCAATTTTCACCAGATGAAACAAAGTTATTATATGTAGCAGAAAAGAAAGAAGCTAAAACAGAACCATTTATTAAAAGGAAACCTTTAAAGAATGATAATGGAGATCAAGGAGATGCATCAAGAGTAAAACTATTTTTATTACATAAAATAATTGGCATTTATCATTTTATTTAAGGGCCAGGAATATGTATTTATTCAGGATTGGGGTGAACAACTTGTCGGCAAAAAACAATCTGTAATTGTTCAGTATGACATAGATAATGATACTGTACAAGTTTTGGACGGCATACCTGAAAATGTATGTCCTGCAAAACCCATTTGGAGTCCAGATGGCGATTATATAGTGGGCGTGTCATATAAAACAGACCCTAGAAAATTAGGTCTTATATATTGCACAAATAGGCTAAGCACAATATTTAAACTTGATTTTAATGGAAATTATCGTAAGTAATAAATTGAATTTATTTTGTTTATGCTTTTATGTATTATATCTGTAATTATTAGTTGCACTACTTCATTAAGGCACAAACAGTTAAGGAAGTCTATCCATGATTTTTACTTATATATTTTTTTTTAGTGGAATTAAACATACAAGATAAATCCGTAAAGGAACCTAGATTTACTTTAGATGGGAAAACGTTGATTTGGCTACAGAAGAGTTGTGGAGGGCCACATGCCGCTTGTATGATGTTGGTAAAAACAAATCTTCCTTTAAACACAACAGTAAGTGAAATATAAAAACATTTTAAAAATTTAAGCTTACACATCATATTTTAGTCTCAAATTGATACAATTGTCAATATTGTTGAAAATACTATTGAGATTAATAACAATAAGTTATTTTATGGACTTTATACGGCTGGGTTTTCTACAAGATGTTGGGCTAGCAACAACAGATTATTACTTTCGACTAATCAGAAAAATACTATAAATTCTTACGTCATAGATATTGGTATGTTAGGTTCATTAAAATGAAAAAGTTCAAAAAACGCTTGCTGAATATTAGAAAGATTTGAAACACACGCTCGACATGTTCTTTGTATTTGCATTTGGCGTATTTTCATAACGCTTCTTAAAGAGATTTTCCATTTCAATATGAATATAATTTTTAAGTGGACACAAATGTTCATATTTGCTCAGCACTATTTGTTAATGTGATAATATGCATCTTTTTTTTTAATACTATTACAAATTTTAATGCGGCAAATTAATCCATTCGAATATTTTATACTTTAACAATTACTATAATAATAACTATAAAACCATTTATGCAGTTTGTATGTTTTAAATCCCGAAACAGCAACATAATATAATAAATACGTTCTTTTTTTATCTTAATGATGATTTCTCATCTATTATATTTATGATTGTTTTAGATTCTGGTATTATAACAGAATTAGAATATGCAAATGGAAGTCAAATTATTCTTGATGTTTATAACGATAAAGTTCTCGTAAATCGTAGAAACTTTTTTAAACAAGACTCTATCGCCATTGGAGAATTACCAGAAAAGGGCCAAGAAAGTGCAATTGTATTTAACGACATCACATCATCAGAAGTTGTTCAAGGTTTGGAAACTTGCACATATCACTATATGGACCTTTCACAGGAAAGTGATGATAAAATCAGTAAGTATTTAATCCAAATTAAGGAACTTTAATTTTATTAAAGAATACTTCTTTAGAAACTTTTTCTGCAATATATGTAGGACCAGAATCAGGTTCTGAAGGTTCTACACCACTTATAGTTTGGCCACATGGAGGTCCCCATAGTGCATTTGCTAATAACTTGTCATTGGAAACTTCACTGTTCTTGTCATTTGGTAAGGCTGTTTAAACAATTTTAAAAACGATATAAAATGAATAAACTTAGTTTATTATTTGAATCCAACTTAATTAATACCGAGTGATACTAAACGATTGTCTGTGCTGGCTTTAAAAATGTTAAACGTACTTCTATAGTATTGGTTGTTTGCAATACTTTTTCTTCATAAATTGTTGTATTAGTTCATATTAAGAAGAGTTATTTTCCAATCGAGCTATTTGCTGGCCCTAGTTTATTTTTATTATTTCACATTAAAAATGTTTATTTTTGAGATTTTTTAATAATGGAAAACTATTTAATTGATAAACTCTTAACGTATAAAGCAAGTTAAGCAGGACGCAAATATGCTGGTTTTAGTTCAGTTTCATACATTCAGAATCGCCATGTCAGTATTTTTGCAGCTGGACAACAGCTAGATTGTCGCAGCATTGCAAAAGCCAACACTAACTTAGAATCTCTCTGTATACCTACGCAGGTGAATAAAATAAAATTTACATTTTTCTTTTAGGTTATGCAGTCCTACTTGTGAATTTCCGTGGTTCTATTGGTGCAGGACAATCTTCAGTCGAATTTTTACTTGGTAATGTTGGTACAACTGATGTTTTAGACTGTGTGTTAGCAACAAAAATGGCATTAGAAAAGTATCCTTGGCTCAGTCCGAATCATATAGGTTTGATTGGGGGCTCTCATGGTGGATTTTTAGTGACTCATTTGAGTGGCCAATACCCAGACATGTTTAAAGTAGTTGTTGCCCGTAATCCAGTAATAGATATTGCTTCTATGAGTGTTATTAGTGATATACCTGATTGGTAAGTACATAAAGTGTTAAAAATTATATTAATAGTTAAATGGCTAATTGCAATATTTATATTTAATAGGTGTTTTGTGGAAGTTGGATCCGATTACAGCCAGGTGGGTGAGCCAAATAATCAGTTACTTGTAACTATGCGTGAACGTTCACCAATACAACATGCTCACAAAGTGAAAGCTCCGACATTGTTACAAATCGGTTCTAAGGACTTAAGAGTGCCACCCCATCAGGCAACAGACTATTATCATCGTTTGAAAGCAAATTCTATAACAGTCAAGTAAGAGTACATAATTATTAGAAATGTTGACTTCATGCTGAACATTTCAGAATGAATCTGTATGATGATAATCATCCTCTTGGTTCTGTACCTAATGAAATTGATAATTTAATAAATAGTATTTTGTGGATTGAAGAACACATGGGTCTCAAAGTATAGTATACATTTTGTATTGTAGGTTGTATAATTTTTGTCAAACGAAAATGAAAGTAAATATTTACATTTAAATAAAATATAAATACACTGATATTGTAGTTTTACTAAACAAAGTTTACGTCCCTGTTTATCAGATACAGGAATAACAGGATATTTTGTGATATTTTTAAAATGTCTTGAAGTAAATCAGTGTTCTAAGATGTACAAGCCAAATTTTTAAAATTTGAAACACAAAAAAAACAAGGAGTCAACAAAAAAATGGATTTTCAATATTTTGTTTAAAACAATTATAGAAAATAAAGCAATAAAGTTTCAGTGTAATAATGTAAAGCCAGCAAAAAAATAGATATCCATCTTTTGCCCATTAGATTAGATTCTATAAATCATTAAAATATTTCGCAAAACAAAATTAATTTTATTCATAAGGCCTGTTTATTTCAAAATAATTTAGTTCATATTTTTCTCCATTTTTGTTCCCACACATTTTCTATTGATTTAAAATTCTAGCCGATTGAGCCGTTCATTTGGGAATCTTTATGTTTCGCTTCAAAAACACGTTTGTTTATTCAAGATTGGAAATGTGCTTGTACTGTTAGAAAATGAACCTCAAATGGCATGTTTCAGTCAACTAGAGCCCTTTAATGAAATAACTCGCACCATACAACAAAAATTATTTTTCTCATCGTTTTTCCAATGCTTTTCCTGATTGGTGTTGCTTACAAAGGCCAGGTGGGGTAACTCTATTTTCCACTGAAAAGAGCGTTTCCAAGTGGGCCTTTCTGGGAGTTATTTTGTGATATTTAATTATTTATTAGACAAGCAGGCTGATTTTTATTAATTGACATATTTCGTCGGCTTTCGTTAAAAACCTCGTAAGTCCATATTTTATATATTTCAACTTAGAAAAAATGCTTCATCTTATATCAAAATCTCGTAAACCTTCTAAGTAAAATAGTGCCTCTAGAGGGGATTAAAAATCATGTCTCAGTATTTTTTTTAATTTGATGAAATAATGTTTTTGTGTCTCCCATAAAATTGTGTAAATATATACTAACAATCTTTTTAAAGATCACCGATGATATGCCACGTTAGGAAAAATTACTTACTGTCTATACTAAATTTAAAACAGGAATGCAGTACCTAGCCCCGTTTTAAGGAAAAAAAGAGAATAATTCCAAATCATCCTTTATAAGGCATTTTACACAGTTAACGTAAAATTTTATAGGAAATCCTAAAATTTAATAAAATACTTGGTATTCTGCTTAAAATAATGAAACTCTAATGAGATCTCTAATGCCAAGTTTGTATTAAAATATTAATATCTCTCATCTCATTAACTGTATTAAGGGAAAAAATAAATAAATACATTTAATCAAACTTATAAATGTTTTAAGATGTTCATACAAAATTTAAGATGTTATACCTTGTTATACCCATATTGCATTTGTGCTCCATTTTTAAATTTCTTTTTGCAGAAATCTTCACTATTTTTATGACCATTGTACTTTTCATCTATTTGATTAGAACAAATATCCACCACTTTTCTTTTAGGTACATGTCTGAGAGAATACACCCAGTCCCCAGTACGTTTAACATCCAGAAGAATAGAAACAACTTGATTTATTGTTAAACTTTTTCCAGAACCAGCACCCCATTGTAAATACCTATCTAATGGCAATTTTACCATTTTTAAGCCTTCTTTTTTGGCCTTTGCTAGAGATAAGGGAGCATTATTTTTCTACAACAATTAATATTAATTTCATTTGATAACTAAATAAAAAACTTACCTTATCTACAAGACCTCCTATAATATATATAGCATTGTGATCATATTCTGTAAGGGTCTCTCTGCAGTGTGGTGTTAAGTATACCAACTGATTTTTAGGAAACACATCTAAATAACTCTTTTCATGTATGTTCAAAGGAAACGAAGGTTCATACATTATAGGAATAAATTTATGTAAATATTTCTCCATTTCTCCACGAGTGTCAACATTACAAAAATGCAAGTCAAATGGATCTAAAACATATCAGTAAAGGAAATTATTAAAATCAAAAAAAAAAAAAATAAATCAGCCAATTTAGCGTTTTTCAAAATATTGTAACTCTCAATATTCAATAGTGTCTTCAATGAACATAATTTGAAAAACACTAATGTAACTAACCATGATGAAAACGATTGTCTGAAAATAATAACATTAGTTGTTTTGCACAATTGACGTTTTCTCTTCTATTCATATTTTTATCATATCCACAATCAATCACCAGTTTCTGCCCAAATTGCATTGCTTGTATCAATTTGCTGTTGTACATATTATTCATAGTAGCGTCATAAAATCTTAAAAACACATTATTATGTCCTAAATCATATCTTAAATGTCCAGAATCAACAAGTTTTGGCCTTTCTTCCAATTCTATCCGTTTCTTCTCTTTTTTTAACTACAATAATTATTTTTTATAAATAGTACTTTTTGTGAGAAAATACTTTTCCATAACATACCAAGTCATTTTCTTTCTTTTTTTCAGTTCGAAACAAAAAATCCAAGAATTTTCTTCTGCCTGTTCTAGTAGTTAATCGTAATAATTCTTGCCAGTGAGTATCCTTCATGAAATTATTAGAAGGAATATTTCGCCCTTCCTGCCTCATAACTTCAGTTTCTAATAAAATTACTTTTAATTTATGCACCAATTCTGCATCTCCCCCTGTTATTGCATCTATATCTGGCATAGAATTCCCATCTACAACCATGGGTAAACAACAAGAAAACTATTACGAAAAAAATAAATACCAGCTTTCTTTTCTTCATTTTGCTTAGGATTATATGTACAAAAATTTCTTAAAATTCCTACTTCACTTCCTCTTAAACTATTCGATAAAGGCAAATTCAAATTTCTTGCACATTTCAACAATTGAAGTTCACATAACCTCACTACAAATTTGCAGTGTCGTGCAATTCTAAATATCATATTTTACACTGTCAGAAACCCTGAAGAATGTCTGTTTTTTTGTATTAAGTATTTTTTAAGAATTATTCATATTTTGTATTTATATAAAACTAAAAACTTGTTTTACCCGTGCTAAAACCAACGCTTATTCTTTAAACGGTAATAAAAGTATTGTTGTTGTTGCCAACTGTAGCAAGTGATGATGAATGTTGGTCGCAGCAATACAAAATTAGATTTATACATATCTAAAATTCTACATACCGTATGATGAAGAAAAAGTGAATTAAGTAGGCTTTGATTGAAGATTTTTGAGTGACGACATTGGTTTTGATTGATTAATAAATTAATTTAAGCCCAGAATGGCTCATAGGTTGAATAGATGGGCGCGTTCAGCCGGGCCAGCGCTTGCTCAGCGCATAGACAGCAGCCACATATAAAAATGCTTAAAATACTAATAACATTACAGAAGAATTGTTCACAAATACAGGCTCGTCATAAAAAAGCAGTAGAATATGTATTTCTTTACTAAAGTTACGTCGACTATGTAATTTTATAAACACATCCCCCATCTACCAATTGAATTGAAGTTACGTATATTTATTTTACAAAATAAGGTGTTCTCAACAAAAGGATTTGAGGTTCAAATTATGTCTAATTTAGGTTAAGAACGGGAGGAAATTAATATAACAATTCACTTACCCCATATACGAGTTATGTTATAGTGTTGTATCGCTTTGTTGCATTTAGTACATTTATGTAAAATGTAAATTCTGTATGAATATCTTCTTCTCGAATCCTTTTTCAGGTATCGGACGTATGAAAGAATATGAATATAATAATATTAATACGTTATATTATGTATTTTAAAAAATATACCAGTTTGCGTTTTAATCGTACAAATTTATAAGCGTTATTTAGTTACATTTTTCTTTTTATTGAATGCGATGAAAATGTGATAAGCCTCTAGTATGACAAAAAGGAAAATATTTATCGCGTTAACTCTTTGATTGTTAAGATATTTAACTTAGTGTGGCAACTGAAGAGATGGCGATGCTATCTGTCGTGCAAACCGCTTGGCTATTTTATTATGTGAACCCTTGCAACCCTCATAAAAGCATACTTACCTGGCGTAAAGAATACTGTGGTCAATAAGGCGGCTTTCCCAGGGCTCTGCGGCTCCTCCATTGGACCACGGCTGAGCTTGACCTCTGCGATTAACCCTAATGCGGATAACTCGGGTGCGTAATTTTTGGTAGTCAAGACTGCGTACACGCTGTCCCGGACACTGCATAATGAAAAGAAAATTTTAAAACATATACACTGCTCCAAGGAATTAACGCACCACCAAAAAATAATCAAATTTTTGAAGTTAATTTGTGCCTAGACCATGTGTCCGATTTCAATGATTCTTTTTTTGTATGATAGGTTTTTTATTCAAAAATGTGAATGTACTATCGTTTTGTCAACAAAATTATTTTGTTATGAATACAGTGTGTAACAATTGCGACGTGTTTTTTTCATAAATTTTGTAACACTCTGTGGAGTTCTACAGGTACACCAGCAAGTTAGAATTCATATCATACTCTAGCCTTATCGTTTCTTAATGTTCTCATTTTTGATTCACTCTATTATCTCTATTAGTACCTGAAAAACACAAGTTTATAGCATTATTATTATTAGTTTATAGCAAATTAGTGGTGAAACCATTAGACAGCGACTGTATTTTGCATGTAATTTGAGACCTAGAGTTGCTGCTCGAGGTCCAGCTTGAACTAAAGAGCACCGGAGGGCTAAATTCTGCCAGAAAGCACGTTAACTGGACAGAGGATCAATGGGAACGTGTGTTGTGTTATTTACAGACGAGCCCCGATTTTGCCTTTACAATAATGATAGACGTCTTCGTGTATACAGACTTTCCAATGAACATAACAATACAACATT
>JAFFZR010006698.1:0-12681 GCA_018397195.1 Lethrus apterus | reverse complement strand
GTTCCATTTAAAATTTTAAAGTTGTTCGTGGTTGCGCACAAACGAAACACTCCGTATAACTGAAAATAATTTTAGGTGGTGGAGACCATAAATTTAAAAAACTTTTATCTTAAAATATTTTTTGTATTTTGCATAACAACGGAGATATCGAAGAATATCGCACTAATGTTACACCCTGTAGATATATCATCTTTTTAAATTCAATAGTTTTCCCTTTTTTAATTTATTTTCACTAAACATCGCGTTTAACCTATTTTCAATTTTATAAAAATTTTACATTACTCGTTATTTACAAAAAAAGACCAATAATTAATTTCGTACGAGGATCGATTAAATATAAAGGAGATTTGATCAATCTGAAAAATTTTACTGTTAAAACAAAACAATTTTTTGATTAAATTTAAAAAAAAAACAATGAATATTATGAAAAGTTGCATTGTATATAAAAATACACACAGCGTGGTCAAGATAAGCGTATTTTTTTTGTAAATCAAATGCTTAAAATTTGTTTAAAGAGAAGTTTAAACATAATCTTGATTTATTATTATATTTAATATAAATCTCCAAAAACTTCCAGAATGAAGTAGATAACTTACCTTGCGGAGTCATGATAATGTTTTCACCTAAATAAAATACACCCTGCCTTGTAAGAATTTCTTGAACAATAATAGAAAATGAATAGACATCTCCTTTTTGTGTGCCGCCTTTAGGTGGATTCTTCATTCTTAGTAGTTCTGGTGCTGTCCACAATTGTCCTAAAAACAAGAAAATATATAAAGAAGCATTTTTTGTATAAGTATCATACAATAATTACTATACATGATATCTAAAAAAATTAAGAAAATTTTAATTCTTGCGTTTAGTAGATTCAATAATTAATATTTCTGGTCTAGCATGAGGATTAAAAACTAATACAGAAATATTACAGATATTGTCGATACTTACGCTGCCAAAAACTATGAGATTGTTCATCATAAGATTCATCTGATATATGCTCCCTTATAAAATGTAAACCAAAATCTGCAATTTTTAGTACAAATCTACTATCAACTACGCAATTCGAGGATTTCAATGATCCATGTGATTTTATATCACTGTGATGCAAATAATGCATCCCTCTAATGATGTCATGTATTAACGAAAGTCGGAAAACGACATCCAATTTAACTTGTTCATTTTCTAAGATGTCTTGTAAACTTCCTTTTGGGCAATATTCTGTTAAAATACAACAATGTGGGCTGTCCAAACATACACCAAAAAATTTCACCAAATGATCATTGGATAAATCTTTCATTGCTTTCAGTTCTAGTAGTTGTTTTCGATTTATTTCTATTTTTGTATCTTTTAATTTTTTAACTGCTGCTCTTGCTCGTTTATAGTAAACAACTTTTGTGTATACTTGACGATCTCCAGCTAAACTACCAAAACCTTCATTATCTGATACCATAGTCTAAAACAAAATAAAAAAAAATTTTAACAATCTGTTTACACAATTTTTAAATATATTAATAAAATTGTTATCAGTACAAGACGAATTTATTATATTGGATAACAACATTTAACACGTTGAAGGATTAGATTATAGTAAAATATTTAGTGCTCATGAATTGTACTGCTTTTTTACTGGGTATATATTTATATGTAAATTGAATTTATATCCCAAAAGCCAAGATGTGACTATGTCTCTATCTTACACTTCGGAGAATTTTTAAACATTTGGTACATATATTTTGGCTTACGTAGTAACTAATTTTTTTACATACAATTTACTTACAATTAAACTTCCTCTTTTTGTTAACGAAGTGTTAGAATAGAAACTACTTCGGTTTGGAAATTTTGGATTTGGAAACAATACAATTTCATCAGCGCCTATCTTCCAAGACATTGACGCCAATTCTGCTTCTAATTTATAATGCCTATAATGAATAATGAGATAGCAAACGTAAGTTGTTTTTATCTTCGACTTACCTATACAAAAATATTGTGAATATAATTAATGCTATAGCTAATGATACACTTATGACAATTAGCAAAACATTAACTTCGCCTAAAAGAATAATTTTATAATGAAATTATTTAATAAAATAAAGTAATCAGCAAGTAGGGTAATTAGCAAGGCATTCATAGATTTTATTACATACTTGGACATTTTGACATATCAAAACCACAAGTGGGCGTATCAAGTGGAATACTTCCACTTGGCCAAATGACGTTTCGTATGAAAGAATGATTCCCTCCTGTTGTATATTCTGCAATTATGTGAAAACCAGTTGAAGTGGGATTCATTTGCATAAGTGCATATTTTGCAATTCTTTGTCCATTACATGACATTGTTATATTTTCACTTTTACCTATAAACAAAATAATACAATAATAATAATACTTAAACGAATCTTTATTACATACAATTTTTAATAGAAATTTACCTTGGAATTCCCTACCCCACATATTAGCTACCATTTCATTGCCTTTTAATATTTGTGTTATTGGGACCCCAGCTTCCGTTTTTAATGTTTCTTTCAATATATTTGCATACAAAAGAAAACCATCGTACAATCCATCCAAATAAATCATCCCTCTTATATCATCAATAGTTTCATTTTTTTCGGCATAATATGCTTCTGTCCAAGGAGTAAATAAAAAAACCGATTTGTAAGCTTCTTTTGCTCTTGTATTATTTTTGTTACTGTCTGTAGGATCATACCAAGGTTGTGATGGAACAGGAGCACTATAAATGTTGTTTGTGAAAATTCCGAACAAACACAAAAAAATATTTTTTTCTTGCACATATTTCTAAATTATAAAAATACTTACTCGTTGTACATGTTGAAAATGAAAAATACATATTCTCCATTAGACATCATATTTAGTGATTCTGCTTCTAATATAATTTGACGTGTATGATTCTGACTAGCGCATACTGATATAACTGCAAAAACAGGAAAACAAGTACCGTTAAAATTTTCTTACAAAATATACGAAAACAAAAAAGTTTTGTATGTTTGTTTTTTTTTATTAAAATAATTATCCAATTTGATATTACAAATCCATAATAAACATTAATCATTTAATTAAAAGAAATCAAATTTTGTTAATGAACCATCAACTCGAGCTTTGTCGAAAAAATTGTCAATTTGCAAGGAAACCTCTGCTCTGCTCTGCTGTAATAAGTAAGTATGAAAAGATATGATTGGAAAGAAAAACTTGCAAAAGTCAGACTAATTTAAAAAATGTTCTACACAATATTACGGCAACAAAAATGCAACATCAGAAAGAATTATAAATTATTTCAACAATCAATAAAAATAAAAAACTTATTGAATTAATTTTACTACCCATTAATTTTTGTTTAATGTTTATAAACTTTTATAAACACGACTAGCGTCTAATTTATTATAGTAAATATTTTTCTTTTTTATATTTGCTTTTCGTATGTGTATATATTATAAAAACTAATTTTACATATGAATTTATTGCAAGTTAAAAATAAGTATGGAAATATGTAAGTTATTTATAAATATATTTATATATATATATATATATATATATATATATATATATGTCGGCAAGCAGTTTTTAAAGAAAATGTAAATTGAAAATTTGCCAGGATTTGTCATAAAATTGTCAAATTTTAGTTTGACCCATAATTTTACAATTTTGGTAGTTAAATAAACAACGTTGTCTTCGTTTATATCAAT
The DNA here is from genome assembly GCA_018397195.1 of Lethrus apterus. NCBI lineage: Eukaryota > Metazoa > Arthropoda > Insecta > Coleoptera > Geotrupidae > Lethrus > Lethrus apterus. The sequence goes on along the minus strand of JAFFZR010006698.1, from coordinate 8,983 downwards.
AACTGATAAAATCATAAACAATTTTAAAAATACATAACATAAAAACATGAAAAAGAAAACTGTTTACCTACTTCCATATTTGACACCAACTTCTTTTTTAAGGTATCCCTCATAACTGATTTGTTGCAAATTTATATCACCGTCATTATAGTCAAAGTCAAGTCCTAAATCTTTCATTTCCTGCATTACTGATTTAAATAAGAACTGGCATGTTTGGTCACCACCAACCTCGACTTGATCTTCCTTTTCGTACATTAAAGCAACTTTTTTCCAATTGTATCTAAAAAGAATAATTTAATAATAAAATTTGACTGACGTGCATGTATACTTACTCTACCATTAATTCACAGAAAAATTCGGCAAACGATCTATGATCAACAGAACCCGAATTTATGAGCATATAAAACTCATCATCACAATCTATTTTTTTTTCCGTGAAATCGAATGTAAAACCACCTGGTGTTATCACTGGTACTCCGTATAATCCCAGAAACTTTGCGATACGTCCTACACTGGCTATAAGATAAATGAAAGTTACATATACACTAAATGTTTAAAAGAACTAAATTTTCATTAGTTCGTACATATTTAATTATTTAAAAACATAATTTAATTCAAAAAAAAAAATACTCTAAACATTTAAAAAAATAAAAGTTTGTAACCCGGATCTGTAAAATTAATAAATTTCCCATCGTAGTAATTAATTACAATTTGTTTAGTTTGTCTAATCTATAATATGAATACAAGTGCGGTACCGTATATTTATTAGTATTTCCATATTTATTAATCTATACATAACACCACTTCAGAGTAATATTATTAACAATAAAAAAAAAATCTACCGGTATATTTGTTATAATATATTACTTTAGTTGACAGTTCATTAAAGAAATAGTTTTATGTGCATTGTCAATTGTGAAAATTACATAATCCGAAGCTACCTATGTAAATATTAATCTATCAATAAATTGGATTGATTGTTTCAACTTTTTCTTTTTAATTGAAATAATAATATACTTAGAGGAGAATATGGAAAAAAAATATATTTTCTAAACACGAAATTTTCCGTAAATCCCTGTAATGTTCAATAACTAAATTTTTAATGTGAATTTTTCAATGAAACTTTTATCATTAGCTATTCTCAATAATAAATACATAGTTTTTTTGTCATATAGTATATATAGAATTTGACTTTGTTTATCAGTTCTAATAATAGAATAGTCTTATCGGTAATTGATAAAAAGAAAATACAGACATAAAATCTGAGTTGTATATCTTAATATCCATACAAAGGTGTATGGTGTATTTGAAGAAATACGGTTTATACATAAATCTTTATTCAATGTTTAACTTTTCTAAGACAGAAAAGTATACAAAAAAATTAATTAAAAACCTACATATAAAATACAATTTAAAGCTCTCAGATACATTAATTAAAAATAATTAATTTGTATGCTATCCTAATAAATTAATTTTTGCTATGTCTTTATGTAGCTTAAAAAATCATCCGATTAAATCATTGAATACTTACTCCTGTAAAACTCTAGAGCGATTTCAATATATTATATTCTTAGTTTTAAGGAAAACATGAGACGTCGTAGTGTTTCGTTCATTATTAAATATAATATCAAAATTATTCATTAAATAAATTTTAAGAAAGCTAATAAAAAATAATTCTTCTAAAATACTAAAAATATTTCACACAAAAAATTGTTCTAATTTTGATAATACTTTTTTCTATAAATATACTAACATTTCAACATCAGATGCATCAGATGCATCAGACTGAATTCAATAAGCAGACCGATGAGATTTTTGCTTGAAAATATAAGTACTGTTTTGCATTACATTCCAAGACACAGAAAAACTTCATTTAAAATGTGAGAAAATTGATAAAAATATGAATTAAATAATTTAATTTAGCAAAAACTATCAAAATCACATTAGCATTGTTCATTTCATTAGCTATTCAAATATAAGCCGTTAGGGTGTATTAAAAGCATAAAATCATTGATGTTGATATGACAAATATTTAGTTAATGTCACATTTGATCGATTTCCACTGCGTGATAAATTATAAATGACCCCAATGCGTAATAAATTATCCATTTCTAAATATTTTCAATATTTAACCAAAATTTAACCAATATTAATAAAAAAGTGCTTACCTAAACAGAAATCACAAATTGGTCCAAATATTGCGTGTACACATGCAGAACTATATGCTTCAAACACGCTCAAGGTTGCAAATTCTTGTACACATTTATCATCGTAATAAAAAAAAACTATATCAACAAAATCTGGTAAAAGTTGTTGTTTTCTTGCATCTTCAAGTGATTGGTTCAAATATAAGCTTGCCTATAAACATAATTATAAGAAGCAATGTAAAATAAAATTCTGCCGAATATAATAAATTAACGTTATATGTTTAAATTATGTTGCTTGGAAATCCAGGAATGATCCTGCATCAAATAATCCAAACTGAAAACTTTCTCGTAAACATTTGTCCTTTTGATAAGTCGTCCGGAAACAAGGACTTGCAATTAACTCGGTGAAACGATAAAAAGGATTAAATTCTTTTGTTTGTATAATAATAACTAATAAATGTTTATTGGTGTTGAAATTAAATTTAACTACTGATAAGTAAGTCCATATATGTATGTATAAATTATTTAAAGCTATTATTTTTTATCCACTTTAAAAAACTAATAATTGTAACGAGTGAATGAAATATTTGACATCTAATTCTGAAATAATCCTTAATTTTTTCCGAAATACAATTTTCTACAGTTCCCTATGTTTTTACAAATAATGGGAACAAATCTATATACAAAATAAACAATAAAAATTTCAATTTAAGAATTTTTAATTTTCCACATGTAACTGCAGAATTGATGGTTTTACTTTCAATTACGTGCAAAACTTTTACTGGACTGGACCAGAAGAACTGGTACTCTGGTCCCCAACACGCCCCCCCCCCTTCGTTAAGCAAATTGAGAAATGTAATAAGTTGGAAATGAAAATATGAACGAAATACGAAGTACTTCAATTAATTCTTCTAATTTTCGAATTTTTATCCAGGCTTGAAACTTATTTGAAAACCGTCAAAATAATAATAATAATAACAATAATGTCTTTATTTGCAACACCAAAAACAAAAAGTAGAAAAAGAAGTTCAGATGAGCAGCGATTCAAAAGAACACCACTCCCAGCTCTACCACTTAAACCTTAATTGAATAAAATATATTCTTTGAGATAAGGGCCTAAAATAATATTTAGTGTTTGCAGTGCTAAGATTGGAATGGTGGACGTACATATATATATGAAATCTTTCTTTTTCTAAAAATATAGTATTGGGAAAGCATCGTGCTGTATAGGTTTTGTTGCTAGCGTAGTATTATTGAACCAAAATTAAAATAGAACAAATAAGCAATTAATGTAGTTTTCTAGGACAAACTAAAGACAAATCTTTTGACCGTTCTAAGATTTCTCCAGAAAACTTTAAACATTTAATACATTGTCTTGCTCAGACATGAATTATTAATAACATCCATAGATATTTTGGAATTGTCGATGAATTTCGAAAATTATAGACACATTTAATTGTTTGAACATTAATTGGAAATTAATTTTGTTATGAGCCTAGCTTCTAACAGGGCTCACGCAAATATACAAATGCAAATACATAATTTTAATGATACAAAAATTTAAAAAAAGCTTGAAATTACACAAATAAATAAAAGCCGATTTTTCTAAACAAATAATATTAATAACTGATTATATTATTTCTATAAGAATGATTCCTAAACAAGAAGAAAGTTTCATAAAGTTTCATACATTACATTATTAAACGGACAAAAATATAATGTTAATTTATAATATTTGATGAAATAATCGCATTAATATGTATTTTAATTTCTAAATTTATAAAATAAAAGGAAACATACCGAATTATGATTAACGATGTATTTTTCATCATTTGGTAAAATAACACCAATTGTTATTTCACAAGTTCCATTAAAACAAATGTATTCACATTGTCTTGGTTCAGTATCAGATCTGCAACTACCCTGAACATCGTTACATTCAGCAACTGAATAATCAACCATGTGCACAGTGCTATTAGCGCTGATAATAATAAGAACTAATAACAAAAGCATCACAAGTTCTAGGCTTATAGTAAGTCACACTTTTTTTAAAGATTTTACCTAACGTGATCGTTACCGAATAACTTTGGACCGCATTGGTCACATTAATGAATAAAATTACGAAAGACATCACACCATCATCGGTACACACTCTGAAAGCTGTGACAGCACTACGTATGATATCAACTGATAGCAATATATTGATATCCCCGCCCGCACTGATAATTAGATAATACACTTACACAGGAGTGGATTAAAAAACTATTATTTAATAACACTGTGAACAATGGATTCGACAGTAATAGTTTACATTTGCATGAAACCGTAAACACATCTACAAGTAAAAAATAAATAAATAAATAAATTTCGCATTAACATTTTATAATACATAAACATTAGTTAATATAAAAATAAATATTCTTCAACACTCATGACTGTTATGGTAAATCGTAGGCTATCGCGATCGTTGTTACAGCTTTCGTATTTCGCGATGAAACAGCGCTCTTCAACTTCTTCCTCTTTGTGCCATTTCTTCTACAATGGAAAATTGAATAAACAAAGAAGTATTTTATGAAATAGGTTGATAAAATTTAATTACCAAAAAAAAAAACAAAAATAAATTAATTTTTATAACGAATTATTTCCATATTAAATTTACTGATAGTCGAAATATTTGATCTTTTCCTAGCTTTGTGGATTATCTGTTTTTTCTTTTTTTTTCTTAAAGAATTACTCATATGCAAAACTAAGAAAGATCTCTTAAAGTAACTAATGAAATGACGGCTTTCGGTTGTTTGGATTTCATGGGTCTGCAAATCCTGTTATGCACATAAACAAAATCCAAAATAAATTGCATATGGTTTCACCCAAGATTGATATTTTAAGTATTTTTTTGAATGTTATACAAACATTTTAAATAAATTTTGCTAACTATGCTAACAAAAAATAATCCTCATATTATGACCCTTAATTAATTTTATGAATTTATTACACTTGCAACAAAACATAACTGTTATCTTAGTTCTCTTATTACGGGGTCATTGTTAACCAAATAATGTTCTATTGCGCGAGGATTGCTAATCCTTTGGCAGGGTCGTCCTAAGATAATTGCTGCCCGTGGGCTACTAACAGTAATGCGCCCCTCTACATAGGAAAATAAGCGGGTGCGGGGTGACCGATGAAGTTTTACAAAAGTTTTAGAACTAGAAGAAGTCAATATATTACCAATTGCAATATTACAAATATTAACAATTCCCGCCTCAAGCGGCTGGCGCCCCTGGGCTATAGCCTATTTAGCCCTGTGTTACGGTGGCTCTGTCCTTAGGCCGTTCCCCGACCGGTCGGTACAGTATCGGTACAACAAGGGTGCAACATGTTTGAACGATGCTGCACCGCAATGAATCTCGCACGGCACTGTACATTTTCATTGTTTTTTTGCGGTCAGCAATATTCAAAGCAAGATGTCGTCTAGTGATGAAGAAGATACATGTACATGTATTTAAGATTACGGAGAAAAAATAAACGATATTGGGTAATACCAGACATTGAAAGAAACATAAACTGCACGTTATTTGTAGCAGCACGAATATTCTGCCAATTCGAAATTGTACAGACATTCATTCTTTTCTATTTCAAGAACAAATGGCATCTCGGCAGACATTCCCAAGTAAAAATGACAAAATAACGTAACCCCCAAATAAACACTCGGTAAATGCAGTTTACAGACTCGAAATGTGCAAATTAGCGGCATGCCAAATACATGTGATGTCGCTACCGTGTCGTGTAGACCCTTGCTCGAGTGACCATTGAAATGTACGATGACGATAATGGCACGGCGCGCGGCCGCGGCGTACCGATCACTTACCGACTCGATGTCATACCGATACTGTACCGACCCGTCGGGGAACGGCCTTAACAAATCTGTCGATTCCTCACGACAATTAAAGACTATAAATAGTATCTTATCTAGTTACAATTTTCAAAAGGCTGATCTTATATCGTTATATCTAGTAATAACTAATTGTGATGATGGTGATGTAGATTTTATATTCGATATATATTTTATATGATTGTTCCGGAAACCTCACTGATGTTTCAAATCTTTCCCTTATCTTTGACATTACAAAAGAATTTTTTAACGGACATATGAGCAAACCATTATGAGCTACAAGTTATTACAAAATTACTGGTACTTATTTTCTTTTACTTTTTATTATTCTTTAAGGACAAATAATAAAAGTGTGAATTTCTTTAAAAGGAAAATAATATAAACACAAGTTTTTCGCACTGGAATTTGTTATTTTAAAAATGTTTTTGCATTTTTCTGATACTGAGTAATGTTGACGGAAGACGCAATCCTACTTGCGTTACTTAGCATTTTCTAGAAAATACAGTACAGTATTTATGATATTATTAAACTTTCTGAAAACAGCAACATATTAAAAATATAATTATTAAAACATGCATTATTCAGTGCTACAGTGTGTGTACTTTGTTACTGGGTGGTAATAGTCACTGTACTCTAAGATTTTTATCACTAGACTCAAACTTAATTTTAAAAGCTTATAATAAATAGAGTATCTAATCTGAGCACGTAAGTACACAGGTACTACTACAATAGTGTGATATATATCTTTTATTGATAGCAGGTGCGGTTAAAAATGATTTTATAATTAATAATATTGCATCTCTTTAATGAGTTTTTTTTGTTTATGTACCGTGTGTAATAATTAATAATGTCATTTTTAATAAACTTTTACAAAGAAAAAAAAATGTGCAAAAGGTCGAAGATATGACAAATCAATTGATTTATTTCAAAATTAATACACATCTAGATGTTGCTATATGCACGATGAATTCTGTATTATTTCTTCATATTCAGTGAAATGCTGCTTGCAAATAAAAATGTTGAATTTCATCCTTTACTGGAAAAAGTTCGAGTTCAAGTTCAAAAATAATTTTCTGTAACATCTAATTTTGTTAGAAATATTTAAAATTGAAAATGATATCTATATTCATAGACACAATGTTTTTAAATGGAGCATGAAAACACTTGACACAATATTTACTTTATCATATCTAAATACGTACCTGTAATTCCTAGTAGTAATAAATACGTGATTAATTAAAATAATATTAACTATGGGAAATTATCGGATAGTTTGATATAAATATTATTTTATTTGAATAAGAATAGCCATATGTCACTGTTTGCGTATAGAAAAATAATTATATGAAGTTAAATTAATAAAATTAATTAACTCATTGACTTGACTCTCTATCAATTAAGTTATATACGTATTTTATATGATTTGTTGTTTTATTGAATTTTTTATTCACATTATATGAATATAGTCATTTATACAAGGTGTTATGGAAGTTCACATAAAAAAATGTAACTACCCGCACAAATCGCGGTTCTTAACAAAATGTTGTTTGTAATGTTTTTGAATGCGAATATTTTTTTACTATTTTTCTAACCCCATATTTGACGCTTCGCACAATGAAATGTTATGAATTGAAAAGACCGAGAAAGTGAAAATGTTTTTGTACGATAAAAACTTGTTTGGAGCAAAAACTGTTGTGTTGTTTACAGTGTTATCATTATCAATATTAAAAGAATTGCATGCCGTATTGATTACTAATCTACCTCAATGCATAGTAACATGGCTTGCGGCTGTTTGCGGAACCATTCCCTAACAGCAAACTCTACCTCGGCGTCCGAATTGACCCGCCGCCCTTTTAGTGATTAATGGACCAAACACATGGAAATCGCGCGGGGACAAGTCGGGATTCTTGTTACCTAATAGTTTTTATTGTTTTTCATTCGCCTATTTTATTTGAGTAATTTTTGCGTACATTATATCAATGGACGTGTAAATACATAGGCTTGTATGCATTTTAGGGTTCAAACTATTTCTAATTTTAACTCTATGTAATGATAAATAAAAGTAATGCTTGTTTTAACGAGTTCTAATGGTGATTAAATTTTCTACGTGAACTTCCATAACACCCTGCATAATAAATTATAAAAATATTTAATATTTATCAGTAAAAATTTGAGAAAAATATTTGGAAATTAATTAATTGTCATAATATACGTTTGACTGACTTTCCTAGATTAACTATTATTTAATTTACTTGCAGTTGCATTTAGCAACGTAGTTCCCAACCTACCGCGCTGGCAATTTAAACAAATTTGCGATTCTGGCTACTAGTGTTACTACCAAGTATAAAGCTCGCAATATAAATGCTCGATGCTCGATGCTCGATGCTCGATACTTAATAGCGTTGACAAGCGCTTGAGATCATTAAGGGCCGTTCTACATGCAACTTTTCAAAAAAGCCATAATTGCAGAAATTCTAAATAGTAAACTATATAAACCAAACGCATGATCTAATTTTATATTCGCTCCGACCTTATTCCGCAAATATACATTTTGTATTATCAACACATAAAATTTAACATAATAATCAATTCGAAAGCAAAACATAATAAATATTCACTAATAACAGAAATGTAACTATTATTCAATCATAAAACTAAAATCAGTCACAAGAAGATAACGCTAGTACTGATTTATGGAAGCCTAGTAAACATTATTATATTAATCATAAATAACATTGCACTCAATAAAGTCAGAAATTAATTTCCATTATATATATATACAGGGTGTCACATTAGTGCGATATTCTTCGATATCTCCATTGTTATGCAAAATACAAAAAATATTGTAAGACGAAAGTTGTTTGGATTTATGGTCTCTACTACGTAAAATTATTTTCATTTATACGGAGTGTTTCGTTTGTGCGCAACCACATACAACTTTGCAATT
>JAFFZR010006697.1:0-12772 GCA_018397195.1 Lethrus apterus | reverse complement strand
TCGTTGGCTGTTGAATAATTATTCAAAAAGTGAATAAGTAATATGTAATAGATATGTGTACTTACGCCAAAGAACACTTCAATTTCAAAGAATTACAGTAAAAACAAATAATGAAACTTAAATTTTAACTCGGCAAAAGAGTGACGAAAGGAAGACCAATAACAACAATTAGCTTATCCAAGTTGCCAAATGCAGAAAAATCAAAGTACTGTTAAAATAAACATTCGCGACATCTAATGAGGTTTTCACGTACTGATCTTTCATCCTTGTTTACATTGTCTTTATCGTACAATATGATAACATATGGGAGTATTTAGTTACCACACCGTGGTGTTGCCATCTTAAACAAACAAGAAGAAGATTCGTAAATTGTTGCCATCGCTTTTAATGGGCGTGGAGTCGTCCACCAAAAGATTTTTGTTGCTCATGTCTAATTTCATTCATAAGAAATCTTGAGAGGTATAATCATCATTATTATTATTATCATTAATAGCCGTTTGCATCTGCAATAGTTAATATTTCGGTTTAGTAAACTTCCGATTAAAGTTAATTACCGAAGTCGTTGCATCGTCTCATTCTGTCTTCAAAAATGACACTTTACTGTTAAATACAAGTTAAACCATGGAACAAGTAGGGTTTAGTTTAGAGCCAATTTAACTGGCGTTAAATTAGTTAGTTAGAATTTTCGTTTAACATTTAATCGTTACAGGTGCAAACGGCCATAAAACTGTTATAGATAGGGATTATACAAATTCTGTTAATGTGGGATCTATTATTCTTTCTTTCATTACGTAAATAAATAATTAATTTTGCAGATATGAATGAAGCGAATAATTTAACTTTCTCTATCACATCAGAAACCAATGACGGACATATAGATAAAAAAATATATAAATGCGACGTTTGTTCAAAGTTATTCCGTTTAAAGTCATATTTACAGCAACATAAAAAAACACATATAGATGGAAAAAATCACAAATGTGATGTTTGCTCCAAACTGTTTAAAATAAAATATAATTTACTGCTACATAAAGAATCACATACAGATGAAAAAAATCACAAATGTGATGTTTGCTCCAAGCTATTTAAAAGAAAACATACTTTCCTGCAACATAAAAAAACACACATAAAAAATCACAAATGTGATGTTTGCTCCAAGCTTTTTACAACAAAATACTTTTTACTGGAACATAAAGCCATACATACAAATGAAAAGAAGCATAAATGCGACATTTGCTTGAAGCTGTTTCGTACAAAACCTTTTTTATGGAAACATAAACAAACACATACGGACGGAAAAAATCAAAAATGTGATGTTTGCTCCAAGCTATTTCGAACAAAATCTTGTTTATGGAAACATAAACAAACACACACGGATGGAAGAAATCACAAATGTGATGTTTGCTCGAAGCTCTTTCGAACAAAACCTTCTTTATGGAATCATAAACAAACACATATGGATAAAAATCACAAATGTGATGTTTGCTCGAAGCTGTTTAGAACGAAATATAATTTACTGCTACATAAAAAAACACATACGGATGAAAAAAATCATAAATGCAATGTTTGCTTGGAGCTGTTTCGTACAAATCCTTCTTTATGGAAACATAAACAAACACATATGGATGGAAAAAGTCACAAATGTGATGTTTGCTCTAAGGCGTTTCAAACAAAAGCTTCTTTATGGAATCATAAAAAGACACATACAGATAGAAAAAATCATAAATGTGATTTTTGCTCCAAGCTGTTTACAACAAAATATTCTTTAATGAAACATAAAGACGTACATACGAATGAAAAAAACAATTTTGTAGAAAACATAAAATTAAAAAGTCAAGTAAAAAGTCACATTCATAATGACACTGTAAAGGTCGTTATTCTCCAGCCTTGTAATGTTTCCTTAAATTTACTTGAAGCTAAAAGTGAATGCTGCAAAGAATCCGACATGAAAAGTTGTAATGTGGTTTTGGAAACAATTAAAACTGAAAGTAACGTGGTGTACGGTAAGAATTTTGATGTATTTGTTTTATGTTATCAGTGCCGACTTGTTTATTTACAGACGTAAAGGCAATTAATCCCTACGAAATAATGGACCCTGTCGCTCCAATTGAAGTGAAAGTTGAACCTACTGACTCAAGTGAATCGAAACCTCTTAATGTTTCCATCATATATAATGGAGAAGACGTCACAGATGGAATCTCTCTAACAAATAGTTGTGTAATAAGTTCTGCAATCGATGAAGTAAAGCAGGAAAATCAGATCGTAAAGTTAGAAAATTATGATGATGTTGAGTCAGTCTGTGAAGAAAAGTAGATGTTGGATAAATAAATGTACATGTGGACTAAATAAATTAATATATTAAACAGCATGCTTATAATGGTTGTTGTGCATTTCCTCTTTTATACAGGTTGCTCATTAGTGCGGCAAAGTAGATTTTTTTTCTTCCTAATTTCTCAACAAACGTTTGGTAAGTAGTACTATTTTTAAAGGAAGGGTCAGCTTTCCTTTAAAAATATTTATTACTTATACAGCTTGTCCTAATTAAAAGATTTCAACACCAACTTTCATATTTTAAATGCAATACATTTTTTAGATAAAGCTTCTAATTCTGAGCAAAACTGTACTAGCATGTTCTATACCTATCTCTTACCATTTTTGAGATATAATCTAATTCGATTTAAAGTAAAACGACGAAACCAGCTGTTTGGCGATCAGCAGGAAAAAAGTGTAATTGATTGCTCATTAGTTAAATTACGTATAACGATTTTTTTTATAAAAGTGGGAATAAATACATCAGTTTTGCAATATTTTCCTTAATTTAGATAAGGGCTATGACGGCAGGCAATGAACGACAACGTGCATTCAGTGAGTATATACTACCAGCATAGACTACCAGTAATTGCATTCCTTCAAAATCATGAAGCAAAAAGTACTTTGCGCAGATAATCGCGCAATGGCGCATGGTGGGGAAAATTATAAGCTTCAGAATGCAGATTTTATAGCGATTTACATACAGTGACTTGATAGATCAAGTGACTGTAGATTTATATTTCGCGATACGCCACCTCGCGACAAACCTTTACACTAGCGACAAAGAGACATCTGTAATGAGTATTCATGCGATTGATACGTCCATTTTGCTAATTTCCGTATTCTTTCTTTGTTCAAGTTATTTTTTGTGTAAATCAGCTTTTTTTAAAGCTATTAATTGTTAATATTTTGAATTGTCCCTTTCTCAGTAGACACATTGATTGAACACATATTCAATCAACGGTAGACATGTTTTATGGATAGCAGCGCCACCAACGGTAACTAAAATAACGTATAGATACATAAAAAAAACACAAACTTTGCACTTTAAACGTTGCAAAGTGTTAAATGTAACTACTTGTTTTCGAAAAAGTAGTAAAAATACTTAAAAAATTGGAATTCATAGAAATATCAAATTTAAAGTGTAATTTTTTCGAATCCGGTCCTAGTGATTTTACTTAACTCAACCTGTGTACCTAATTAGTTTCTACATTGTCCACCATGCGCTACTGCGCAGTTTCCTGCGCGAGATACAACGTTGCCTCTAAAAGATCAAAGGTTCCGATAGCAGTGACCTACTGGTAGGATATATAACTGTGCTAACGTGTTAACGCATTTACTTTCCGGCGTCTTGGTAGATGGCGGTACATTTGATATGTACGTATGCCGTATGCGTAGTTATTAAATTTTTGATGTAAACATGTTTTATCTAAGTGTATTAAAGGTAAATATTAATTTTAAGCATTGTTTTGTCTAAAAATTGTAATAAATATATGTATTAAATGTAATTAATATCTTCAAGTAAATATTATATTATTACGGTTCAAACTCGACTTACTACACTTGCTACAGGAATGAATAAATGGAATAAATGTGCAGTGTTTGGCTGCGACGATTTGATTAGTCCCCGTCATGTTTTTCCGAATCCGGACAAATTTCCAGACAGATTCAATGTATGGTTGGAAGCTTGTAAAAATCTGCAGCGGAGCAGCGCGGCACGACGCGACCAAATATTGTTTATATGAAATCGTATGAGACAAAACGCACTACGCGGCAGCGGAACTGACCTAATATGACCAAATATGTCGCTCTGCTGCAGTGCAGTTCCGCTCAGTGCGTTCGTACCTTTAATGAAAGATGCAGACACTTCACATACTTGTAATATATGGACAATAGACAAAAGGTTATTTATATTAAATTTATTTTTTATAGTAGATGGAAAACCAGCTGGAAAATGCCATAAAACCCTGTGCGAACATAGGTAAACGTCTTAAAAATGCAAAAGAAAATTATCAGGATTATGGAAGGAACCAGACCCAGTGTATTATTTTTTTCTGGTTGCTGAATATATGACACGCTCGAATAATGTATGTACAACTTGTAACATAGCATTCTGTACATAATAAATCTCTATTATATGTATAATATATAGACATTATAACACTGTTTTTATTTCTTAATAAGGTAGATGTACTTGAAATCTTAGTTTTTGTTGCCTTGTTTTTATAGTTACCACTGCAAAGATATATTTCAAATATGTATTGTACATTTTTATTCGTAAGTAAGATACATATTATATATAGTTCAAGGTTCCCGCGATTTTCAATGTTAATTTCCGACGTTATCATAGAGGAATTTTTAGAACATTATATATTTATATTAACTGTCCATTCTATATATTGTTTTATATATGAATTGGCTTTTGCCATAGTGCTGGCCCTGGTTGAATGCGCCCATTATGAAATCTCTTGTTCAAAACATAAATCTTGTCTATTATTATTTTGCATGACGGCTACATTTAGTGATGCCAACTTTTAGGAACGAAAAATCCCTTAATTCCAAACGGTTCGGAATTGCATCCATAGATGCATCTACCAATACTCCAATGCAAGTAAAACATATCAAACGTCGTACACTGCATACGAAATCGTTCGTACGTTTTCGTCGGTACGTTTGATATGTTTTTCGTGCATTTCAGTTCGTTAGAATTCTGACGAAAATAATTCGTACGAAAACGCAGGAGTGGACGCCGGCCTACAAACATTCAAAATCATTTGTGTCTAACTTCAAGTAACTGAAATTCGCTCTGTGAAAAGTCGAAAAAATCCGGAATCGTTCTGAATTATATTCTGAATCGTTTGTTGGAACTATGTGTTGGAATAGACCTAATTATTTATCTGTTCTATTATCCGTACTTTCAAACCAATTCTCGAATGCGACCCATAAATAACCACAATGACAGACGTCAAAAGCATCTTATTATACGGAGAAAATTTACAGTTCGTACTTTTTAAGGTAATACCGCAATTTACAATTTACAGTAGTAAACAGTTTATAATTGTAACAGAACGCTTTTAATTTTGCCGGAAACGGTCAAAACGTGTGGTTTATATCCCCAGAACCATTTAAAAAGTTTCCGCCGGGTATAGAACCACCCGACAAGGCAATCCTTAAACAGTTGACGTTTTTGTAAGCACCTATCATATACAAACACAAGTTTCGTAACGTAAACATTTCAGGTATTTAGCAAATAACGTGGAGTTATTACGTTGTATCAACGAGGTTCATATATGGCATAAAGTACCCGAGCTGATAATCCTTAACGAATTTCATAAGTATGCCGATTTGTGTTCAGACACGTGCAACTTGAATAATGCTGCATATTTAATTGCGAGTCTTTTGGATGCGGTGGCGGCTTGTGGAAGAAAATTATCCAAAAGAAGTTATTTATTAGTTGCTGGTGGAGATACTAGCTCCGATTGTATAGGTAAATTACAGATCATTGTTGATTTGTATTTTAAGGAAGTTGTGCGAATTCATAACGATAATGTAAATTATATAATGAATTATTAAATTTGGTAGGTTTTGTACAGTGTAGATTAATTAGAATTACTGAACTAAGCTCCTTACAAATGAATTAAATTTAATTTATTGGTCTTAATTACACCATTTTTATAACATACATTGTCATAAAAGTACAGAATACATATGCCTATACACACATATTTAAAAACCGATTTTGAAAAACCAAGAAGTGTAGACTAGAGGATTGTTCTGGCTACTTCTTTTGGCGACTTCAAAAATATTACTCAATATATCCTTTGACAGGTTAAGTGTAGTACATATTTTCTTACTGGTTCGCAAATCCATTTTGTATTCATTTGCACTCTTCGTGATAAGGTTCTAAGGTACGAAGATCTCTCCATGTTGGTGGTAAGTTGCTTTGCAGATGATTCGAGCATTTTTTACATGGACTACTGAACAGAGTTATATAACTGTGTAACCAATGCTGAAAATTTAATATTTTGAATATTAATTATAAATATTAACAACTTGATTAAAACTACATTTACCATAAAAGATCGTACAGCAAGTTCTGGCATAGTTGGAGCATAAAAATGACACATTGCAGCATGACTGTTTTCAGTAACTTTCCGAAATACTTTATATCGTGATTCAGTCCACAACTCGTTGGATTCCGAATGCGCTTTCACAACAACCCATTCTATCATTAAACCCTTGAACGCAATTATGGCTTTCAAAACGCGCCCTAAAGAAACCTAAAATTTCAAATCATATTGAATGAATTTTTTTAACTAAATTGAGTTGTAAATACCTGTATCATCGGATTCGGTATAAATGGTCTCGACGCAGTAATTGTCATATCAGTAAATAACCTATCGATGCTTGATATGTGATTCTCGATAACTCTATAAAAGATTCGCAAAATACAAATTATAAAATTATATAGTAAAGCTATGTATACCCTATCTTTAAGTGATTTTATATCACACGGTTGGTCTATTTTTATTAATTAATAACCGCAAAAGTACCATTAACAAAATTATTAAATCTCTGGTACATTAAAATAACTCTGCTTCACTTACTCTGGTAAAACATTGTGGTTGCTTGTTTGCGGTTTTCGTCTCTTTGTCGTACTGTACGTCTTATAAGTCTTGCTTATCGAGTTAATCTGCAATATGTTCCCGGCGACTGCGCTATAATCACGTATCTGAAAATGTTTACTTTTAAAATACAAAAATACACGTCACTTTATTACCTTATCGGTCCATTTGTAACTATTTACTAGTTGTCCATATAGAGCTTGTCTTTCTTGCGTCGTCTCTTGACTTAAATATGTGGTGTTGCCCAAACTGAATGGGCCGGGCGGTGGAGTCAAATTTGAAACGGCACTTTCTACATCTCTGCAAGACTATGGTATATTTTTCACATGTAATTATATGGAAGTTACCTTAAGTTATTGTTCACTGTCGTCAGTAATTCTTGCAATTCTAATATGAATTTATTTTCTTTTCCTTCTTCACCATGATCGGCTCTTAAACCATTACTGACGGATTCAAATACTTGGCCGACGTTTGATCGCAAAACTTTCACAGAACTCAATGCTGTGTACAATTGTTCTATGTCTCTATCCATTTTTTTAACTAAAAGCTAATGTTAGGTTAAGAGTTAAAAAAGCTTAAAATATCAGAATCATGCAAAGCGTATTTGATATAATTTCGGTTTTATTCTGGGTTTTTTTTATAAACAGTTAATAAAATCGTAAACAAATCATTCACATCATTTGAGAATTGATTGTGTGGATGTAAGATGCAAGAAACTGTTGCCAGATGACGCTGTAACTGTTGTACATGGCGAATGAACAGTGTCGACCTCTTTTAACAGATAGCATTATCACATTATTAACATCAAGGTTTTGTGTGCGGAAAAATTATAATAAAATATACGAAAAAGGGAACAGTGTCTTTCCTCTTTTTATATAATATCGAAAATATAAAAATATATAGGGTGTTCACTTGTATTCCATTCAAAATAACTAAGTAAGATCATGTACAAAAAAAAAAAAAATGAAACACCCAGTGTAAATTACAATTATTTGTATGTGATAGAGCAGGAGTGGCTAACTTCATTAGATATAGGATCATTCTAAAATAAGCACTGATATTTTGACAGGTGACAGCTGACAATAGCCCAACCACAAATATGCAAAAATGACGGTCCTATGTTGAAGGATGTGTCAGAATTTTTTTTAAAGTTTATGACAATCAGTCATATTCTGTAATTTTCATAGCAACTTGTTAACATAACAATATTGTTATCACTGTAGAAACAGGTTTTTGATTGGTCGAAAAATACAAATTGTCATGGTGGTAGCATGAATAACAACATTTAATGTTATTCCCGTCAAAGGAAGATTTTCAACGCGACACATAATGAAATGGACACAGGACCGTACTTAGAACTGAAGGCTCATATAAAAAAATGACATTTTTCGAAAATTTGGCTTTGGATTAAGGACAGGTATCAGTCAGGTGACAAAATCCGCAAAAATACGGATTAAATTTTCGAAAAATGTCATTTTTTTATATGAGCATTTTTCTTAAAATGTGTCGCGATCACCTACTAAAGATATAGGAGTTGTATGGGTTGGTTTCAAATGCCTGTGTTATTGGAAATTCCAGAAGGTCTAAAAATCTAAAAAAAGGTATTTAAACGAAATTAGATTAAAATATTAACATTTTTTTTTGGATATTTTAGTACGTTTTATAACTGATTGTCATGGTTATACACAGGGAGTCTATCTATAGGCTCTAGGAGCCTTATGTTTTATTTGACACTTATATGTTTACAGGTGTCCAAAAAGTACAGCCCATTCGGATCAATGTCATCTTCCTTTTTTAAATGAATAATTGAATCGGTGAGTGGGAAAAGGGTAAAATTGCCGAAACCCCACTTTTGAGAAAAGCGAAAAAAAAAAATACGTTTCTTGCCCAAACTATAAGTTCTACTAAAAAGTGATCCATTGACAAATTGTAGACCATGAAATCAGCTATTTCTGGGAAAATGTTCAAAATGTAACGTCACTCAGCTTATCAGCTATCAATGTTTAAAGGCCGTGTAATGTTATTCGCATTTTGGGGAATATTATCCTTCTTCCGTTCATCGATTCAACTGAATATGTTACATTTTTCTTGACAAATGCCCAAGGATATCAACAAAAACCAATATATAACTGAAATGAAAATAAAACAACAACGTTATCTGACTTATCTAAGTATAGAAATATTAATTTTGAACGCAAATTTTGCGAGATTCTTCGCGTTTCCTATCGATATCCACTAATATCCATTCAAGGTTGAACCGAATAATAGGAACTTGTAAATGTGGTAAGTCCAAGATCAATGGATATTAAATTTTGAAGGTCGTAATACATTTGTTCCGCTTCGAACTTGTAACTTTTTTCGCCAACTTGAAATGCACGTGACAATATACGTATTAAAAATTGGTATTAAGAATTGTAAACGGTTTGTAAGAGAATTGCATTTTCAAATGTGTCATACCTATATTAAATGAAGGGTAACCTCACTTCGTTGTTATAAATGAAGGTTTTTCCGAGACTGGCATACCTAATAAAAATAAATGTGGGTTGTTATGTGATGTTGGAGTATTTTTTATTATTATTATATTATTACTGAAATACATATTTATTATTATTATTATTTAATTCATTAGTAGAAATGTTATTTTTAGTTAGTCACTAGTTTAGTCTAGTTTAGTTTAGTTTAGTTTAGTTTAGTTTACTTTAGTTAGTTTAGTTTAGTTTAGTTTAGTTTAGTTTAGTTTAGTTTAGTTTAGTTTAGTTTAGTTTAGTTTAGTTTAGTTTAGTTTAGTTTAGTTTAGGTTAGGTTAGGTTAGCTTAGTTTAGTTTAGTTAGTTGTAGGTATTTAGTTTAGTTTAGTTGTAGGCATTTAGTTTATATAGTTTTCTTTAATGTATTTATTTTGAAGGTGAAGATGGAAGAGCAGTGGCATTTAGCCAACTGAATCTCACCCTCGGGTTGCGTTAGATATAGATTTATTATGTTTTGTTTATTTATTGTTGTTTTTCTACTTGTCTATAGCAATAAAGATATTATTATTATTATTATATTATAATTATATAACGGTCCAAAATACATAACATTATTTATTTTCTGACTTACTTTAATACGAGTAAAGGAAATATGTTTTGAAAAAAATCTACTTCGTCAAAGCAACAACTCTGATAAAAATGGAACGATAACACAAGAAAATCCAGTAGCTTGTATTCCACATAAAGTGGAAGATTAGTTTCGAGTTTTTAAGACAAAAGTTGGAAATTTGAGGTATAAACGAATCCTAATAGTGGTGGGGATCATTCTAATAATCAGTTAAGTTGACCGCTACTGAGTATCAAATTTTAATTTGAAAGTGTGGTCGATGGTCGTGTTTGAAGTGCGATGACTTTTGACTATAACGGAGTGTAATTATTATTTTGGAGAAATGGCCAACAGTATTTATTCGATTTGTTTTGTTGTACTTTTGTTTGGAATTGTTTTATCTCAAGGTATGTTCTTATTATTTTTTTTGTATTAGATTTTAAAATTTCTCTTTTTTTAAAATATGTGCGAAACTCATTGTTTCACGTGTATATGAAAAAAAATTTTTTTTTTGAAAAAATGGCGTAGCGGTTAAGCAAGTTATTTGCATTTAACTATCCTTTTATCTTGCAATTTTACGACACAAATAACCTGACCTTAATGCTTAATATTCAAGTTTAAGGTCAATGCCATTTTGTTCAGGTAACTGCTATTATATTCTACATCTACATAAATATCTATGTAATGTTTCGCCAAACAAAAATGATTATCTACATTTACAGTTAGTGCTCAAGACATTTATCATCGTTGAATACAACCACAGAATGATTTTAAGATCATCAGTGCAGTAAACTGGGCAATTAATGAATAATTTAAAAAATTAATGAATTTTATACACTTAATAGTGGAAGAAAGAATTAACCGGCCAGACGAAAACTGGCACAAAAGATAATGGTGATGGAAAAGAAGTACATAAAAAATGAGAGAAATGAAGAAACAGAAATGAGGACGATATATTTGGATAAAGAAGGGAATAAAGTTTGAGTACAAAAAAGTCGAGATTCATGACATGTGGCTGGCTTGGAAAGATAAATAGAAATACCTTATACTATGAACTGTAAGAATCCTTCTTACAGATGTGGAACATCGCATGAAAAAGCAATTCCGGTCATGGGAATATTATTGAGTTGAGAAAATAGGAGAATTGAGAATAAGAAGAAAGAAATGGAAGAAAGCGATAAAAAATGTTGAAGCCACAAGGCTTGTAATGCCGATTTTTTTCTTATGTTAATGTTTAGTCTTTCATGAAAATTATTGAAATGAATGAATTAATGAATGAAAATGTAATGTGTTTTGTTTTTTGGTATACAATTTACATCGATATTCAACTGTATTTAAACCAAGAGACATCATTATAATACCAATTTACCAATTTAGAAAATTGCAATTTTTTAAGTAAAATGTAAATAAAACAATAACAGTAGCAATTAATCGAATTGGGAATTTCCATCTTTTTAGCATCGAGGGCTAATCGAGCTATTAATCACCTTTCGTTGATTATATTTTTGATTTAATCTCGCCTTAGCATGCGTTGATATCTTAATTGATAAATTTATGTAAAGTAATGATTGCTAATTTCCATATCAGCTTTGTGTCCCGGACACGGATGTTATAAACGTTACGTTTTTTTTTTTTTTTTAAGTCATTTACCATGACACTTCTTATAGATAATATAACCTACTGGATAGAATGGACTCTTTCTAACGAATGCTATAAACCTTAATGGCTCCATCTGCATGCTTTGGAGAATATTAAATTATCAAAGCTTGCTTCGATTCAATTTATATACATTTCAAATTTATGTATTTTAAATCATCCATATCAATAATATTTAATATTAATAGTGTTAAGTATTCTAATTTGTCAAAAATCAAATAACACTTACACGTGAAAAGTTTATTGTGAACATAATACATCTATAAAAAAATTAATTCTTCACAATTTTCGTCTGCTCCATATATTTCCGTTTGTCCTCTTCGTTTCCTCTTTGTAGATATTTTCCACGCAAATTTATTTTTCTGTTTATTTCATCCATACATTTTTCGTCCATCCAAACCTTCTTTTTCGGTATTTTCCTTATGGTTAGGCTTTTTCGTATATTCTTTGTAAATTTGTAGTTCCTATATTTATTACTTCATTATTTTTCTTGCTTTTTTATCATAATTATCATATGCATCTTCCTTGTCCTTTACTATGATCGTCGTCTGGTTGTTCCTGTGTTTTTTGCTAGTTTTTTGTCTCTTGTAATTGCTCTAAGCCATCGTTCCATTTCCGGCATACATTTATTATCAGCTTTTTGTATCCTATTTTTGTCTTGTTTACTTTTCCTCTTTCCTCCTTTGCTATTTCTCTTGTTTTTTTGGATTCCTTATTCTTTTTTCGTAAGATCTGAATCAATGAAGATCTTTTGTTGGAGACTCCTTCATTTACTTTTGATCTTTAAAAGGTCGATTTTGTCCGTAAGACTTTATATTTCTATCAAACACACATTCTCTCCTATTTTTTTTGAGCACTTTTCATTTTAACATCCACTTGCAATCCTTTTGACAACAAGTTTTCCAACGTTCCTTTCAGTACTTCATCTCTCAAATTATTGAGTTTAATTGCGGAGTGAAATTAATCAGCACCTTCCGCTGTGCCAAGGTGTTATAAACAAAGAAAATTTACTTTCTAATCCGTTTTAAATAAACTTTTTTAGCTTGTTTAAATATCGGAAGTGCTGTTTCTGCTATTTCTCTTCTCTCCTTTCCTTCAAGAACTCTA
>JAFFZR010006695.1:0-12963 GCA_018397195.1 Lethrus apterus | reverse complement strand
TGTGCAAAATTTCATTTTATACCGACTGCTACATAAATATACAAGCTGTTCCATTAAAAAAAATCTAATTATGTGAGTTGGCTCTGAAATGTGATGCGCAATTGTTTTTTTGTGTGAAGCATTGTAATCAGCGGAAAAATTACTGTATCTTTGCTAATTTAACCGACTCTGTAGCTCCAAAAATAACGAAGATAGCAATAGTGCGCAGATAACTTTCAACACCCTGTATATTTAGATCATTCAAATTAATAAGTGCTTTGATTTTTATTAAACACATCCTATGTCTATCTCTTTCACTTTTCAAGTTATTATGGTTTTTATTAAGTTTTCTTTATTCCAGTCGTATTTAAAATTCGTAGCAGGCGATGATTTTAAAAATGAAGGTTAGAAAACACCTATTTAATATTAGAAATAACAAAAAATATATAAATAAACCAACTACATATTAACGAATATAAGTAAATAAGTAATAAACAAACAATAACAAATAACATATATAATAATATATATAATAATCGAACTAAAACAGGAGATTTTCGATATAACCGCCATTTTGTCTAACACATCTTTTTAGGTTATTTCATTTTAATTTTTGGTGTCAAATTCTTCGTGTAATTAAATTTCTTCAGTAAGCAACCAGTAAAAACCTTGTGTAATAAAAACATATTTATTATAAATAAATTCTTTATTGGTTGTTTTTCAATAATTGTAAAAAAATCTAATAATGCGAAAGAACTGCGATTTTTGTGGATTTAAGTTTGGATCAAGGTCACCTCTTAACCGTTCAAATTACTGGATCTACATGCACATATTCCGATGTCGTACTTCACGAACGGCTTTGATTATAAATCATGAAACTTATAGACAATTTTCTAATAAATTTCGTTATTACTTCTTGGCCACAAAAATGAGTTGTAATCCTTTTAAATCTGATTTAAAGCTAAATTCTTTTTCGATGTGTTTTTCTGCGTATCATGTCTTGCCAGTCTAAACAAATAAAAGATATTCTAGAAAATAATTCGAATCGATGGTTTCCTGTTTACCTTCGCGGACATAATAACATGGTTGGGTCGGGCGCTTTATGATTTCGAATTCTGCGTATATATTTACATTTAGGGAACATATAAATACACATACGACGATATTTTAGTCTAAATGTATCATCCCATTATAATAAAGCGCATGTGTTCCATTCGGTTGCCAAGAATGCAAAGTTTGGTACTAATCGGTTCGACCTATTAAAGGAGAAATTCAATACGCAAATTCATTTAATAAATATATGTATATATGTATGTTCATTTTGTTCCCTTTATTAGCGATGTTTATGCGGTAAATTGGACGTAAATTATGAATATCTAGTTTGCCGTTATTAAGAGCTAATATTAATGTACATATGCGGAAATGAATACATTTATTATGTCAGGTATATCGACGTTTGTTTTGTGTCGATTAAACATTGAATTGATGTATTAAAAGTGCAAGAGGAAATCGAAAACGTGCACATTGTAGTTTTGTTTTTGTACCGAAAACTTAATTCCTTAAATAAGTTTTCGAGGAAATGTTTGTATAGTTTCGACAATTGGCGGAATGTTTTGCGTCGTTTATTAGGATTAATGTATCAACAGTATAAAGTATAAAGGAAACATTGAAAAACGTGCACGTTGTTGTTTCATTTGCTTCAGTTGCGATAGCTTTCGTGAAATGTGTTTTAATGAAAATGTATTAAATACTATTTATATTATTAAGTTTTTCAGTTGCCAGCAAGTACGACCATTTTCTTTAATTTTTTTTTATTCGTTACTTTAAAAATGAACTTCAGAAAGTAGGAGTTAGTTAATTAACTTAATAGAATTTGCTCTCCAAATTATCCTGGTAAATTCAAACACGGTAACATATTTCCCCTAAGGCTGAAAGTTATAACTTTAATTGACTGTGTGGTCTGCTCTCTTGGTGTTAACTATGTACTTAGAATTAAATGCTCGATTTTGTATTTCGCAATTTTGTTCTATAGTTCGGATTATTTGTTTGTTTATTAGAAGACACACACATATTTTTTTTAAAATACATCTTTCATCAAGTGGTTTTCCACAAAACCGAAAACCCAGACAATTTTCATTAATAATTAAGTCACCAAAAGTTCTTTTTGAAAATCACAAATCCTGAGCTGATTTTATCCTCAACTGTCAATGTCAGCGTGACCATACGTACAGCATTTCGCTGTATTGTTCGGAATTATAGCAAGCTGTCCAGCATTCAGCATGAAAGTACAGCAAAACGCCTTTTGAATTTTAAGTACGGAGCGAACCCAACCCACATCCCATATATCCATCCATACGTGGAAGACCCGAAATATTAAACATCCCACTGGAAACGGTGTATAATAATTGCAGAGTTTGTCGTAAACATTTTACAGAAGATTGTTTTGGAAGAAATACAACACTTGCAATTTTGAGCTTTCGCTAAGAGGAGAGTCACAAAAGATTCTGCTGTCTAAGCAGGTACACGTTCTTTTATACTGTTTTTAAAAACAAAACACTATCAATTGTTTATTTTGTACATTCTGCAGTTTCATTAAAAGGAGCACATTTTTATTACAGGAATCTGTAATGTGTTTGACGTTCATTAAAAAGATTTTATTGTTTTTATTTAATAATTATCTGACTTTGAATACTAAATTTGATCTGAAAACATTGAAGTACACGCAACATTTCTTTTTTTTACGAACGTCCACTATTTCAATATATCTTACTATCCAAATCCTTATTAATGTGTTGTTATGTAAGAAAGCTCCGTAGTACTTTCCAACCATAGCTTTCCAATACCAAAAATCATTTGAAGAACTTGCTCCTACGCTACACGCTTATCAAATAAATTTTGTTTAAAACATAGCGACACGTGACCTCTTATCAGATTGATTTACAACTCGGATACTCTAACATCTTTGTCGATTTTTCGAGTTCGTGTTACGAACGCGTCTATCAATACTGTCACGATTTCACTCGAACGAAATAAAAAAAAAAAATCCTTGCCGTCACGACAGAGCGTAAAACGTGTATAAAATGAGAAAGTATTTTGTAAAAGCCTGGCGATTTAAATTAAATTTTCCTAATTTAAAAATTATAGAGAATTCACGTAATATCTTAAATTGTTGATCAAATTGATTTAAATCAATATACATCTGCAATATTTTCGAAATATACAGTTTATAAATGTTTTCCGCACAAAAACATTAATATTGGAATGATCGATCCTGTTACGGAGTTTTGTAATATCCTGTACAAAATATTCATTCAATTTAACATATTGAATACCGAGCTTGAATTTTACGTTTAATAAAATACAATTTAATAATTAAACCATTCATATGCATTAATACAAAGGCGAATAGCAAAATGCAGTCACCACATACTGAAATATTTGCACAGAGATATACGACTATTTCCGTAATGTGAACATGCAGAGGTTCAGTATGCAATGTTTTAAAAAAATATCTACATGTTAAGTCCCTTTTTCCGCTACAGATGTTTAAACGTCGTGTAAAACTCACGTAAAGCAGTTATTTACAGCCGAATAAATTTATTCATGAAATTTCGGAGTAAGTTACTCTTTGTCTGCATTTAACAACATCTGAAATGGTGCGGAATTGTAAATGTAAATTATTTTTCATAATCTCAACGATGTGGTCTCTATATAAGAGTAGCAGCAGCAGCATTGCACGTCTGGAATTGTTTCCTGTTGGGAATTATAATAAAGGACAAAGTTTCGTCCATTTTTATAAGATTGATGGTCTCCGGAGTAAATGTCGAATTTCAATATGAAAACTACTTTTGTGTCAATATTTTGATTTTTGCATTTAAATTTGACTTTTGTGTACACATTCAGATTTTCTGAAGGAATAAATTCCCATAAGGAATGTGAAGTACACAAAGAGATTATTATGTTCATAATAAATATTTAAGTAAATATTTTTAAAAGAAAGAGATAGAGATAAGATATTAAAATAAATAGTTTTTGAAAATTCAAATTGTCACAAGCGTTTACGAATACTGATGGGTGAATTAATCCTTAATATAAAGCACTATATCACGTGATCCCTTCAAAAAGTCGTCTACACTTTTGGAATTATTCTTCTGAAAAAGATAATTAACCAGAAAGTAAAGGGCAATTACAAAGCTATGTATCTAACACTCCCTTGGTCTAGATAGTTTACTTTTTAGTGTTTTCCAGAACATGAATTTATTTTATAAAATGTACCTATTTTTATGCGATCGGCCGAATGGTACTTTACGGTAACTTTGCTTCTATCTTATTCGATAAGGTCGTTCTGTACGCCGCGCTGTGCCAAATGAACATTGGCACCGAAGTAACCTCGATATAATGTGTTTTTTCAGTCGTTAATGTGAGAGACCACGTATTATAGAAGCCTGGTTAGTTCTCGCCTCTATTAGCTAATTGAAAATTATATTGTTTTAAACTTACCCTTGTGTGTCTATTGATCGAAGAAAATCAATAACGTCTAAACAGAAAGGCGAAAATTAAAACTGAACTTTATATTACATTATTTACTAGAACTTTCTTATTAAACATTTTGCAGTAAAAACGTGTTCTTATCATACAAGTAAACTAAGATCTATTATTTATGAAAAAGATTTAACAAAATTTTAATTTTAATATGCATTATTTTTTGTACAAAAGCAACATGCAAAAAACAATAATAACTGAAAGTGAATCCATAATACGTACGACCCGAACTCTATTCATAAAAAAGCCCATTTTCAGGAACGAATGTTTACGCAGTCAGCATATTTTGCTCCAATTACCGCGTTTTACAAGGCATTATATTTCATTTTTTTTTATCACCGCGACACTTTTATAACCACATCGATAACGATTTATAGTCGCGATGTTGTCTTTTTGTGGCATATACGCCAATGAGAAAAATAGCTGCCAGCTATGAGGTATGCGTTGTAATTAATAATTTTTTAAACGATCGTTCACAAATGCATTTAACGTGTTAACGTGTCTTACCGAAAAATAAATAAATTTAAAACACAAGTGTGTGTCTCACTTTAGAAGGCACCACCCCAGTACTTTTTTTTATATATTATCGATTTAAAAAATTTCTTTTTTCTGATTACATCCCTCACTGAATTGTACTTTTAGGGTATGTTACTTTACCTTCACGGTAAAATGCTAGTCTACTACGATTTAAAATACACAGCAAAATTGAAGAAGTCGTATTAGGGATTTTTTATCAAAAAATATTATTAATAAAAGTTGTTCAGAATCGTTAAAATAAGCTAAATCCGATCCGAAGTTCATTAAAAACAAAAAATTTCGAAAATCTTTCGCAAAAAAAATTTCTGCCCAAAAAATTTTGTTTGTTTGCCGTGATTTTTTATTTTATTTTTTTAAGTCAATACAATTTTTTGTTTTTAATGAAATTTATTTGAACGATTCTGATCAACTTTTATTAAGAAGATTTTTTGATAAAAAAATCCCTAATGGGACTTCTTGAATATTGCTGTTTAATTTAAATCGTACTAGACGCATTTTACCGTGAAGGGAAAGTAACATATCCTAAAAGTACAATTTAAGGGTATAATCAGAATTTTTTTTTTTTAATCGATAATATACACAAAAATACTGGGGTGGTGCCGTCTAAAGCAAACACGTATTTTTGTGAATTGTTAGTTTTATTGCGCTTACGAATATCTAGGATAAAGTGAGTTTAATTTTAAGTATTTTCATGGCGCCTGAACGGTGCCAAATACATTTTAAAACAAAGTACTATTTTTAGTAATTTTTCCACGTATTCCATTAAGTTTTTAGTACGTATAACATTAAATTACCGATATAACCCGAATGGTAGAGAAAAGGGAAAAGATCAGAAAAAATTTTGTAGAGATAATGAGAGATTGATGAAGATTTGAAGACAAGCTTTGCTGCATCAGTACTTTTTGTAATCAGCCTTAATCTGTATTTTTTTAATCATTTTGTTAACTTAGCAACGTTTGCTGTCACAGCTTCCTGATTGGCGAATATGTTCATTTGTGAAAGCAATGATGCTACGTTAAAAACGTGGTTAAAAGTTACAGAAGTTACAGAATAGACAGCTGAGGCAGTCTCTGATGAAATGCACTACATGATTCGTAAATTTATCGAAGATTGACGATGTATGAGCATATACTTCTTAGTTAATTTTTGATAGAATCTTTGTTTTTAAAGAATATTTATTCATGATTTATTTGGACCAATTCGTTTTTAAGAACTAATAGTTTGGATTATCAGCTAGTTAATATATTCCCCTGTTTCAATAACGTGTTACACACGTCCAACTCAGTAGCACGTGCGATAATAATAAGCTTCACAGTGATATTTTCTTTGAAGGCAAAATAGCCACCCTCCACTGCAAAAAAAAACAAAAATTCTAAAGTTGAATTTTTTAAAAAATTTTATTACTAGTATCTATTTTTTTTTAAACTGCTCATATGCCAAATTTTTTAAAAAACCTTGCCATCTCGAATAAATCAAAAATAAATTTTCTTTAAACTTCGAATCGAGTAGGAAGCTTTACTACCTAAATATACGTCAAAAAGAATTTACATTCCACTATTTAATTCAAAAAATTTCGTCATATTTTACACACAAATATTAAAAATTTCCACACTTTTTTTTTATATTTTCGATAAAGCAGTAAGTTGTCTTCAAGCACCGATATAAAATGTATTTTTCTTGCAAGAAACTTCCAACGAACAAAATATATAAACATCCAAAGAAAACAGTATCCGAGTTTATATATTTCCGAAGAGAAAACGAAAAGCACAGGAAACAACGCAAACGGCTTCGACGGTGAGAGAAAACACATTTCGTATGCTCGGCACGTTATATCTTTAACACGGATAACGGATGATATAAAAGTTTCAGGATGCATCGAACGGCGACTGTAATGGAAATTAGAGATCTTATTGAATAATTCATTCCAATATACGGTACAGATATGTTATGCAGACGGTATAAATTTGCATTTCCGCCATTATCTACAAATAAACAGTCGATTATGTTTAATATCAATTTCGTTGAATCAATAATATAGTTTATTATATGGACGGGGACATAAAATAATTGAATAAAAGCTCGAAACTTTGTAGAATATTCAGATTATATAAAGGTCGACAAATATCAATATTTATAGCATTAAAATTTACATTTCTTTGCATATTATCTTAAGAAATGAAACGCTATGGAGATTGTTGGAGGAGGTGTTGAGCGATAACACGAACATAAACAAGAAGATAGAAAACAAGATGAGTAGACAAAGAAGAATCTGGAAGTGAGAAGTCCAAGACGCAGAACTAGGAAGAGGACCTGTAAAGAGACAAGCGTAGAAGACTATCAATCTTTTATGTTTTAAATTATTTTGGAGATATTTCTTGTAATATATCAATAAGATTGATTGGCAGTACGATTTATGGGATTTATATACCGGGTGTAGAATGGATTTTCGTACATAGGGATTTTACATGCAAAACTAATAATTTGCGAATATTCCCTCCCCTAATTATTTTATAGGAAAATGTTAAACACAAAAGTTGTAGGCAAAAAAATGCATCTAAATTCTTTGTTATTTATTTTCTAACACCTTTTGGTTCTGCTAGACTTGAAGAAAAAGTATTAGGAATGAACCGATAAATAGTACTAGCCATGAATCCTGACAGTAATAATACATGTCACGTTTTGACAAAAAATAAGTTTGCTTATTCTTAAAATGGATTCCCATAGCCAAGAAGAGAAAGTCAAGTTTATTAAATGGTACTGCTTTGGATTGTCTTTTACGGACATACAAGCAACTTTTGCTGAATTCTACTCGGAGCGACCAATTCTAAATTTGCACACCGTGAATAGAATTGTTAGACACTTTGAGACCAACGGCACCGTTAATAAGAAATGCAAGTGCCGGAACGTAACAGCTGGTGCAAGTAGAGAGAAGGTAGATGCCGTTCTCTTAAGCGTTGCAGAGAACAAAAATGTCTCCTTAAAACAAATAGGTAATAATTTGGGGATTCATTTTACTACTGCATAGAAAATTTTAAACAGTCAAGATCCGCGGTTTCGGTTTTATAAATACGAAAAGCACCAGAAAATATTCGTGGAGGATAAAGGAAAATAGAATGCAGTTTTGTGAAATAATGATGGTGTTGGCAAATGATGAACTTTTTATCTAGGATTTTATTCAGCGATGAGTGTCGATTTCAGTTAACTGGCGAACCAAATCAACAAAATTATCGCTACTGGAGTACACAAAATGAACATTTAACGTTGCAGACTCATACGCAATACAGGGGTAGTGTCAATGTTTGGGCTGGCATACTAGGTCCTCACATAATTGGACCGTTTAACTAGGGCTGCATTTAATTTTTTTGCAAGAAGAAGCCGGGCCAGCTATCGGCGAATTGGGAATTAATTACGAATTTTAATAACAAAGAAGAAAAAAAATTGGACATATTTTTAATCCTCTACAATTTTTGTATTTAAGGTTTTATGGTAAAATAATTAGGGGAGGGAATATTCGCAAATTATTAGTTTTGCATGTAAAATCCCTATGTACGAAAATCCATTCTACACCCGGTATAAAGCTTATTTATAAAGACATATCAAGGACTATCAAAAATAAACAAAAATACTTTTTACCAAGAAAAAAAATGTAACTTTGGCAAGTTCAAATAAATAAAAAAAAAATATTTGCATATGGACTGCGCTAATTTTGTAAACTTCGTTCGTCAAAAACGATTGTGCTGTCTTCCACTATTGATCCTGTGAGTGCCTTTCTAGATAGTGCGTCCTTCCAACTCCGTTAACTCAAACTTCGTCTCAGAATTCCCATTCATGTATAACATAATCTACGATAATTGCAGATTAAAAGTCTAAAATTATATAAATTTTACCGATGGAATATAATCCGGAAACCCATCCTGCTGACATCTTCTTCCAGGCCTGATTTCTTACGGAAAATGTTTGAAACGTTGATTTAGATATTTAAAAGGCTTCATGATCTTGGGGCATCCTTGCCGTACGGAATTTTACGATAAAGTGGCATAATGCATTTTTATGGATGCAAAGAGACTGGAGCATAATCTCTGAATGCAATTTTGTAAAAATTAAGAAATAAAGTTGTCAAATTTGTTGTTGTCTTCGTCGCAATTTATAAAAGGAATTTATGTTTTAACGACAAATATTTCGGAAAAATTTGATTAAGTATCTACTTTCAGTTTATGGCAATAAATATTTGGAAATATGTCAGTTTTTGTTTTCGTCAACTTTTGCCAATAAAATAAATCAAATATAATAAAAATTATTTAAAAATGTGAAAAAATGTTTTTTTTCCTTTATTATTTGATAAAAAAATAGAAACTTGAGTAAGTATCTCGTAAAGGATTTAAAACCAAGAATTTGACATTAATCAGAAACTATTTTCAATTTTTTTTAAATATATGTACCTAAATAATTTTTGCAATATATGCAACGTTCAGAAACGACTGAATTCCTCAATTTATTTCACCACAGAATTCCAATCCTAAGTATTCGAACACAGAAGTGATGAGCACAGCGACGAAACTCCTTTGTACGATTTAGTGGTTACAATACCAAGTATTTGTGGCACAATAGAATTACAAGAAGCATCTTTTGTATCATTCAATTACTGTGATATTGTAATGGGGATATTGCTATTCTATATGTATGCATTGTATGCACTGTATTGTAGTTTCGATGTCAGCTTGAGTAAATTTTAGTATGCATATTCATCAGTTTTCTGATTAAAGTTATACAATTAGAAATTTCACAAACAATTTTGTCACATTAATATTTTTTTCATTTAAATAACCTATTAGATTGTTCAACGATGGTGAGTTTTAGATTAAAACTTTTTTTAACAAAAATACGTGTCGTCAGCTTAATACCAGTATTCTGGTATCTAACATTTGATGATTGAACTTATTATGACTGAAACAATTTAAAACGTTTAGTCATGGATTTCATTTGTTTTTTTTTTTTTTAATACTAAATTTATTTTGTAATCAAAAAACGAAAATAAAAAAAAATGATTCACTCGGTGACAAAAAGCACTAGAAAACAAAAAATAATGTTGCTCAAAATAAGTAATCACAATTAAAAGTAATCGCGGTTTAATAAAAAAAAAATAAATCATCACGATTTACGATTAAATGTAATACAATCTGAAGCTTATAAATTTATAAAGTATACAATTAAGCTTTAAGCGCGATATTTAATTTTATAAAAATACTCCACCATTTATTAGAAAAGCTGCAGTACCATATATCTCTGTCGGTAATTAAAAACCTTAATTAAGTTTTCACGTCAAATCACCACGATAAATTTTTGTTTATTCCCCATTTGACACTTTATTACATAATTTACCGTACGAAATGGAGCTTTACACAATAAAAAGAAGAAAAATTGCGTATCATTTCGTTTAATGTACAAAAAAAAAACGAAACTATTCTTAAGGGATAAAAGATACATATCCCAGTGACGTATATCATAATTTTTACTCTCAGTTCAATAAAGTTGAATGTAAATTTCGCATGTTTTATTTTAATGTATATTTCCAGACGTGACGTGTAGTACATGAAGACGTTTTATGATCAATGTCACAATTTGTAACATAAATTTATGTTTGGTAGCGTTTCTAATTTTACAATGTACACTGCAACGACTCGCATATGTTTTGTTTTATTCGTAAAGATTATACATATCTAAGTCGTTACATAAATGTTGACATTTTCATATTTATGTAAAATAAAGTAAATAAAATAATACGTATTTAGAGCTTGATGTTTGAAATCTGAATTTTTGTATTTTATTTATTTCATAAATGTTATTATTTATTCATGTTTATTTAACACCAGTATTACAATCGTAAGCGAATCAATAAATAAAAAATCTATCTACAATGAATTAAAAAACGTAATAAATGCAATAATATATTTAGTAGGTCGGCCAGGTATGTAAAATTTCCATATCTTAATGTAACATCATGGATTAGAAAACTTCGTTAATCGGCCATCAATACTTACTTGCCCCATTTGTCTTCCAACATCACCGTTGCGTTACAAATAAACCAGTAATTTAGTTTGTTCCGTTTTGAAAATATCGATGCCCATTTTAATAGAGAAAATATTAACTTAACCTAATTTTTGCTTTGTATTTTTTCTTTTTTCATTTATATTATTACCAACCTTTCTATTATTGACGTTTTGAATTCTCCTTATTCTGTTTCTTCTTATTTTTTTGTTTTACAATATCTGGCATCGGACTTACCATTTTTTTTCTTTTTGTTGTCTTTCAGGTTTTTTGAATTTCGTTGTACATTTTTGAGATTTTCCTTTAATTTTTTCTGGTTCTACTTTAAAATTACTGGACTGTTTTTTTAGGTTTTTACATTTATTTGTATTTTTTACACGTTTATAAGCTTGTTTCTTAGTTTTAGTTATTTATTTTTGGTTTTGCAATACTTTTACATTTTTTCGAATGTTTTCAAAATTTTTCAACTATTATTCGAAAAATGCTATAAATTAATAACTTTTATAAAAAAACTTTTATATTCAATGCCATGTTCTGACTCAATTATTTCCCAAACATCCGGAAAGTAACACAGCATGATCTTACAATCAGGCAAAAATCCCGAAACAGCTTTACCCAACTGGCCAGTTTAACAATGCTGTCAAAAGTCTTGGAAAAGATCAACATGACTAGTGAAGGCACATTATTCCTGAACATCATTCGGGTTTCGAAATAAGCACTGGCTCGACACTTTCGTATAAAACAGAATAATACATATTCCAATTTATACCATATCCTATTTGGAGTTCCACGAGGAAGCGGGCCAGTTCTATTTTTAATACACACGGCGGCGGACCTACCAATCACAAGTATGATAACAGCAGCAACTTACGCCGATGACACTATAGTTCTTGCACGCCGAACCAGTTACTGCTTCGAGAAATTTCCAGGCCAACCTAGATAATATCCAAGATTGGTTCAAGAAATGGCGCATGAGGGTCAGCGAATCCAAATCCAAACGTTACCTTCACATTAAGTCGAGAACTATGTTTAAGTCGACAACTGCGAACTCTCCCAAGCCACGAAGTATTTAAGCATCCATATGGATAGGCGACTTACCTGGTGGACACACATCATGACCAAATGGAGATCATCGAACGGAGATCACAATTGAAATCTTGAATTCAGAGCAAGGAAGTAGACTACAGCAGAAATTTTCTGCTTCTGAACTAGTGAGAATACAGACTTTACAAATTCTGCTGAAGTTTACTTCCTGCATCTTTCGCTATGAACACCTCTCACTCTAGAAACGGATTCAGAACTATTATGATACATACCTACCATAGTCGACGTCCCAAGATATATATCCAACAGTGTTATTCAACGATATACTTCTTCTATTGTCTCTGTACAGATAAATGAGTCCTCTAGTTTCAAAACACCCTAAATCCATTTCTAATGTTATATGAGTTAGATAGCATAACAGGATCCTTATGAAAATCTCTACTGATTTGTAAACTATAATAATGTCAAACCCACCAAATTCCATTTAGAATTCACTGTTAAAATTTGACTTAGTTTCAAACGCCACCAAATCTGTTGGAAATAATTTTCAAACGCCATTAAATACACATCAACCAATCAGAACGTGAATAAACAAAGCTACAACTCTAACTTTGGGTAATATAAATCCGGATCTATTAGTCTAATTTCATTTCGTTCTTGTTGTTTTTCAAATAATAAAAAGTTTTCTTTTGTTTTTTTTTTTCATTGTTACGCTTTCCCTTTTTTCAAACCTACTTTGTTCGGAATAAAAACACACGCAATCCACAATATTGACTTCCAAATTCCATTAAATTCAATAATTGGCTTCAAACCCCA
>JAFFZR010006694.1:0-13021 GCA_018397195.1 Lethrus apterus | reverse complement strand
TTTTCACTTCGATTTTTGTCATTTGGAAAGAAGGCATTTGGTCGGAAACGATCTCAAATGTTTGGCACGTTCGCGTATTTTTCAATATATCTCCAAAACGACGCGAGATATGGGGAAAATGATCGATACAATTTCGATTCGCCAAAGAACGTTTTATCTTTCGGTAAAGGTTTTAGGGACATGGCATTTTTCCTTGCCGAGTTATCAACGTCACCAAATAAAACACAAAATTTTAGCGTTATCGTTCAAGTGGAAAGCGATCCGTCAACTTCGATGGAAATATTTTTGCACGCTCTAACGAAAATATTCTATGCAAAATTTTCGAAAAACGTACCGTTTCCGAAATATCGTAGAAAATGAAAATTCTTTTTCGATACTGAATGAAAACGCGCGATTCAAAGTGAAATGAAATAGGTATAATTATCGCGTTGTCTAGAGAAGGATGGGCATAATAATTATCTGTCACCTTTCTGTCAAAAAGTTGACTTTTCGTAGCGACATCCCGACGCAACCAAAGCGTCTTTCGAAAATAAACGTCTTCGGTCTCCGTGTTTTACATTTTGAAAGAGTTCACGGCTCGAAGATGTATTTTCGCGCGCAATAAACGTTTACTTTGACCGTGTAAATGTCAAAAATCTCTCTTTTCCGTCGCATTTCGCGACATTACGGAGCCTCTTGCGGTCATGTTTTTGGACAAACGGACGAAGAAAAGAATTTTTTTTATGCAACCTTATGATTTTTTTGCATGGTCATAAAGGGTAGAAAAATCACTATCGGATTCCACAAAAAAAATCTGTTGTCATTTATTTTTTTTTGTGATGACGTCATAACTACAAAACAAATGAAAGTCGGAAGATGAATCGCACATATTAATGTGTGTTTTTGAAATCAAAAATCGACCTGTTTCAGCGTTTTTTAAAAAACCGGTTCAGTTCGTTTTTATTTTAAATATTCCTTACTTATTGTCCTCACTGTATATTTCTACGCATCGACGGCAAACTTTAGCGAGTCAAGTCGAAGATTGCTGCACATCTGGCATTCTGACAACTCGGACAACTGTTTATTTGCAATAGACGCCGCTTTCAGTGTAAATATTTGATCGGGAGGATATTTCGTGCGTTGCATAAAGCCCCAAAATACATAAACATTAACGTGTTTTTCATCCGGTTTCGACCTTGCAACAGGAATACGCGCCAACCTCAGCAATGAAATCGACGCGATTTTAACGTCGGTTTCGATGAGAAAACAATTCTTGTCGAGTCATCAATTCATCAAACGCACGTTAAATTTTGCGACATTTAAATATCAAGTTTGGAATGTATTTTCAAGTATGATTTATCTATCGAATTTCGTGTTTATATGCAAAATTTGTGCAAAATTTTCAAAAAATTGATGCTATATTGGGACACCAGGAAGATATACAAGACAGTCGTTGAAATGAGATAACAACAAAAGTTATTCTCACAACTGCGGGAAGAACGGGTGACTAGGCGTTACCTGCGGCGACTGGGGAGCTATCTATCCCACTTACACGTAAATCGATGAGACTTAATGTCCCCTATAAATACACATAAAAAGTCTTTTAGGCGATTTCATAATAACATAGAAATTCTCTTGGCGGTCACTAATCGGTTTGAGTTTAGTTACATACGTTGATAGGAGATTACAGTTGACTTGATAAAGTTGATTTTATTGAAATGGCCAATATTCGACGGAAAACCAAACGCCATAATATAAATACTAAATCTTAGGGGATAATTGCCCAATTTATACCTTTATGGGTCCCCGACGTCTCAATGATTTGTCCTTTTCTTATACAAGCGCATTTTAACGGACTTTGATTTTGTTTATCATTGACAAGACCACATTTGAATAAAATGACAAACAGGAAATATTTCTTGATCGCTCGTAAACGCGATAAAAGCATGTGATAAAAACTACTTAATTTAGTAAATGAACCTGTGAACTAAATTTTCGTCGTCGACGACGTATCGCGCAATAAAACTTGTTTTTATCGGTTAGACCCATGTTTTATGTGTGTGGTTTGATTAGAATCGATTAACAAAAACGTCTCATTCTTGTAACTATTTTGCACGACATGGTGATTTCCATACGTCATATGATGATAATTGTTAAATTCAACTTTGAAACGCAGTCCAAATACACGCAAATAATTGCAAATTTAGGTCGCAATTACGAATCTTTAATTGGTGGATTATTGTTCAATCACAAAAACGTCCTCGTAAATTTTATTCAACCGTGTGTGTATCCGAGTTTGCGCATTTTAACATACTTTGAATGCAAATTGAAAGTAATTCGTGAGGTCGACATACGGAGACTCACGTGTTTATTAATTTAGGCAACATTTTATGAATACTTGTGTGAGGACGTCCATTGACGTATTTCGGCCTACTAGGACGATAAAAAATTGCGTTATCTTATCTGATGCTATATTTGGAGCGTGAATGCATCATTTGCAACGCATTGGATTTTGTTAATTTTTTCGGTTCGATAAAAATATTAAAGATCGCATTTATTGAGAAGCTGAACGCATTTAAACTTCGTAGATTATCTTCGACCTTCATTGACAAATGTTTACATGTTGAAATGTTGATATCGTTCATTTGCAAGAAATAAATTTCAAAACAATCGAGGTTTCCAAGGATATTTTTGTGAAATAGTTGTGGGTTAAAACTTAAAACTGGCCCTTTTATACTGATTGCGTTTCTACCATTTTTTCTTTTCTATATTTCCTTCCAGCTTTCATATGCTTTTTTTATTAGGTACCATTATGTTACTCTTTCATTATGCCTTAGTTCAGTTCTTAAGAAACTTATTAAGGCTGAGAGGGATTATTGGTTGTAGTCAAAGTCTAACTTTACCTCTGAAATAAAATTCTAATGTCCCCAATTAAGATTTGAACCTTAGAGATTACTCACCTATTCAATAGGTCATTGGAGCAATCATCCTATGTGTGGATTATTTCACGTTTTCCCCCGTTATTTTTCTTTTCCCGTCGCTTTTCTTACGTCCTCTGTTTACGTTTTTCTAGGTCTTTTTCTAGTCTTCTTTTGTGTGGTTTTTCCTCAATGTATTTTCTTGTTGCTGAAGAATTTTTTTTCTTCATTTTTAACATCTTTCTTTGATCATATGCCACAATTACTAAGAGTTCTTCTTTTCAATTTGTTTTATTATTTCATATTATCTTTTTTATTAGTAATTGTATTTCAGCAATTTTGCATTTTCTTTCTGTTTACCGTTACCCTTTTTTTTAGTTTTTATGCCTACGTAGTCGAACCCAATTAAAGGGTGTGGTCTTTGCTGCAAGATTACGAAAACGTGGAAAGCCTAATCAGAATGTTCGGTCGACCAAATAATAGTTAGAAACATTGCAAACTTCATC
Organism: Lethrus apterus; assembly: GCA_018397195.1. NCBI lineage: Eukaryota > Metazoa > Arthropoda > Insecta > Coleoptera > Geotrupidae > Lethrus > Lethrus apterus. The sequence continues at coordinate 9,618 of JAFFZR010006694.1, read as the reverse complement.
TATGAATAAAATTCCAATGTCCGTGACTGTGATTTCAACCTTAGGACCTTGAGATTACTGACCTACTGACTAAGCCACTAGGCCAATCATCCCATTATACAGTGTGAACGAAAAAAAATTAGTCAAAGTAAGCCATGAACAAAAATCGGCATATCTTTATTTAAGCCACTATTTAGTTCTTAATGTCAAATTGACATTTGTCAGGATATTCAGCTGCTTCAGTAGGAAAATGCTCCTGAAATTCTTCATAACAGCCAACGCAAAAATATTGCCATTCACCGTTTTCTGTTTTATTTCCATTTCTAAAGCAGAATTCTAAAAGAAAAGCTTTGATTTTTTGGACAACATTTTTGACAAACGTCAATTTGACGTTAAGAAATAAATTGAGGTTTAAGTAAAGACATGCCGATTTTTGTTCATGGCTTGCTTTGACTAATTTTTTTTCGATCACACGTTTCATGCACCTCGTTTTTGGTTTCTTTGGCCTTTGTTTCTAGTGTATCAAAATGTATTTTTGTTTTTCGTTAGTTTGTCCGACGACTATAAATTACTATCTTTCATCTGTTATTACTTATTAGTTGTTTGGTTTATTATGTTCTACAAAAAAATGTGTCCATTATGTAACATAAATTTGACTGGATAGATAGGATTGTGGATAAGATTATTGTTTTAAAAAACTCATACAAATTTCTTAATATTCTAACCGAAAATGTATGCTTATGACGATTTAATCTAGATATCATGGTCAGTTACCCACGAAATTAAATATGGAGCGTTATATGCATGCATTCTATATAGAAGCTCTGATGAGGATTTAAAGTTCAAAACCGGCAGGTGCATTTTTGTTTAAAATTGAACCTAATTATTTTTTAACAGCTGCATTAACCATTAGTCACCTTAAAACGAAGGCCGTTTTCTTGAAATACCCACAACTATTCAAAAGTGCAAGACAAACAACATTTGTAAAAACTCGCACGTGCCACGCATAGATAAAAAGCCCCAGCGAGATTCATTTGTTTAAGTTTTTGCACAACCTTTGTTGATTATGTGGCGCAACGTGTGGAAAAACAAACGTGAAATAGTAAAATACAAGTGGTTTCAATTGAAATGATAATTTTCAACGTCGAATATCAAAAATAAAAATGTTGTTTGGCGCCAGTTTGTTTCTTTGTGAATTTTTAATTTATTTTAATTTGTTTATTAATTACTGTGTACTTTAGACAAAATTAGAAAGTTTCCGACATTTGCGCGCGAAATAAAAAACAAGGCTATTTTTGGATCAAGGTGGCAGGTTAATTCTCTCTAGTTTGTTTTGTGCCAAAAAACAAATGTATTAATACATAGTAAAATTGTGTACAACAGTGTAACAAATAGAAGAGATTTCCTGAAAATATTTCACGACCACTTGAAGTATTTGACTCAAAAATTCACAGCTTCACAAAACAAAATTATGTATTTCATTTGCGCAGAGATGTATCCACCTTCTTCGTCGAAAATAAAGAAAACGTTATTTAAGTTCAGAAAAAATAATGTATTCTTTTAGCTCCAATTTCAGTTTTCAACGTCAGGTCCAGACTTTAAGATGTTTGACAGTTAACAGGTTGAAGGTTTTGTAAAAATTGTTGCTTCCGCCAAGGTTTCTTGCGATTAAAAAGCGAAATACAACATTTAAATCTTACAAATTGCTTTAAGTATTTTGACAGATAGTTAAATTGGTATTGTTATCTCTGACAGTTGATATTAGACAATTAACATTTGAATGGTGGACTAGATCCGCTCCTACCCGATTAAATACCTATTCGCGAAGCTTTACAAACACAACTCGTGGTCATTTTGAACATTTCTCGGTAGAGTGAATTGATATGGATAAATGGGAGAATTTGTTTTCCTCAATATTAAAGAAAGTAACGTGAAAAAAAAAATGATTCAGAGTAGGCCATGAATTGTCATTTGAGTTTGGTAGCATTGCGATTTGACTGAGATCACAGAGAATCTGAAGCCCGAGAAGTGGCTTGACTGGTTGGATCGTTGCTTGATGTGATAGAGGTGTTAAGTTCGATTAGCTCTCATGTCTGGATAGATTCAATTGTTTGTCAAGAGTTGCCGGTAACGGACTTCTAGAGTAACAAGCCCTTTCACAGAAAAGAAAAAGACACATTTTACACTTCATTTTGTAATTGCAGTAGGCATGAGTTATTTCAGACGTATTTCAATATACAGTCTGTTCTGCAAAACGAGTCCAAGACTATAGCGGCTTCAGTTGTGATTTAATCACCAACAAACCATATATTATTAAATGGGACAGTCTTAGCTACAACTTGGCGAAAAAAAATCTTTTTTCACACCTTCATTTAGTTGTTCTGACGTCATCGACAATTTTTTGCATTTGCTCGCTATAATTTTTTTTGTGTATTCTTGTAGAGCATTTTAAGTACTTTTCACCGGTATAAACTTTTAGTAGGGTTATACTATGAAATTTTTGCAAAAAAATGCAAAAAACTGGTTTGAGCTAGTAGGCTGTTAAATCCGAAATTCTCTGGAACAAACAACCGTTTGAGCAATTTCTTTAGTTCAATTCTAAATTTTGGTTTCGAAGACCACAATTTCCTTTCAATTTTATTAAAGATCTAGTTCTTCGTAAGCGTTGCTCCAATTTTCCGAACTTACGACGGTTTGGAGCAATTATGTTGGGAAAACAATCAACATAAAGCCTCTGTACTTGGACACTATTTTTGTGACACAATTGAAGTCGCTATAGTATATCTAGTGTGCTGATGTGCTTGGTTGCTATTAATCAACAAACAACAAGAACAACGCAATCAGTATCACCAACTGTGAATATATAGTCATGGCTTGCTCTGAAACATTTTTTTTTCTCGATTGCACGGTATTCTTATCGATAAAATATGCCGGAAATCTTAACAATGACGAAACTTTTTTGACAGAATATTCGTTATTATCATATGCCTATATTTTATATTTTTTGAGTCTTTTTTGCATTTGCATTTATTCGTTTTCAGACTTTAATCCATTGAAAAGGTCTCTTTCGCTATAACCTATAACATTCCAAATAAATTCATTTGTGATGCGTCTTCAATATGAAGCGCATCACGATCCAGTTCTATAAAATTAGAAAGTCGTCAGATGGACGGATCTATTTTTAGAAATCGTTATTCAGATTTGTAATCACAATGTGTTAGCTTGTTATTGAACGATGCTTTTCAATTTCGCGAGCATCACAATTCGTAGAAAATCTAATTGTACTATTAATAATTTTCAAATTTGCAGTTGCAGTATGTATTTTTTTTTCATTTTTTTTATTTCATCAATCACTCGGCAAATTCAAAAAATATAGGCCATCATAACAAACTATGAAATGAACCCAATCAATTGAAAAAATGTGTTTTAAGTTTTATAGCTTTGTATGGACGTCTGTATATATGATGATAAGTTTGTTTAGTAATAATTGAAACCTGGTTCAATTTCTGCCATGTGAAAACTGCTTTTCAAATTTGCAATTGCAATAATTTTTTAAATTTCAGTTCCACTCAACAAACAACAAACTTTGAAATAAAGTAACAATCCTACCAAATTTCAACTACAAACTACAAAAAAATACAGTTATTTTTCTTCGTGTTCCCCTAATTTTTCGAAGCAATGTTTTAATCGATTCAACCTGTGTGAAGTTTTGATCTAAATTTGTTTACTTTCACAATAAAATTTATTTATTTACTCCCGTTTACTTTGTACCCCTCTTTTGTAAAGTAAAGAAATGGACACCCGCCTTTCTTATTAAACCAAACACAATCATCAGGATATGTCAACTATTTTCAATTACCAATTGGTGCCGTTTGCGACGTGTTGTTTTTGTTTCGTTTCGACCAATGCGAACCACCTACGCCTCTCTTAACAGAAACAACTCTAATTAAAAAAAAATACAAAATATAAATATTTAACAAAAGATAACGTTTATCATATGTTGTTTTAAATGCTATTAGTGCTATTACAACTGATAGTAATGCGTATTTCTACGTAGTTACGCATTAACAATTCGTTCATGCGTTTTTACGAAGTTTTGGCGTTTGTAACGTCCATTTTGCGTTAAATTAAATATGATTCATTATAAGGCAGAATTGGAAGGTTCACGTAAGGCACAAGACGGACGTAATTAAGATCAAAACGTGCGTTGCAATCTAGACGGTGTAAATTTCTTTGATCTGTATCTGTTATATTCAGCTAAATTAGCTGTAATTGGCCTATTTAAGATTCAAGACCTTACATTACTGTTTCAATTGATGTATTTTTGTAGTCGCGTGTTTCGGTCACTGCTATCCGGTTATTATTGTTTTATTTCGGTTTTATTGATTTTGTTGATCCTCCACATCGGGTGACATCGATATGGTAAATATATGTATAGACAGGTGTCCGTTCTTCGAGGCTCAAAATTAAAATCTAAAAAAGTTAAAATCAACCGTATGAATGTTAAAGACCTTTCATAATGAGGAGGAATTTTTTTGGATGATGAATGGTTTATCTAATCATTGTGCTATTTCTGTATGTGAACACGTTTGACCAACTGCTACTAATCAATTCTACAAAAGACTGTAGTACAAATTCACAAAAATTCCTCGAATGTTTGAAAACATTTTTTGTACACAAAATTGCACATTTAGACAAAAATTCCATTGGACTGTAAGTAGGATCCATTGATTGCATGATTAATGTCATCTTAAACGTTTGATTAAATTAATTAAAGTTTCCGGGTACTAGTCTTTTATGATCTAAAAAAATGAAAATCTCATGGGTTAAGGTGGCATTCCTTAAGCATTGGGATAAATAGGTTACATCGCCAAGACACTAGCTTTTTATGGTTCAAAATCTGCACTGTATCTAGAATGTCATCTAATGGCCAATGTATAGCCTTGATCATTGGGCTAAATAGATCACACCCCAAAGAATTACTTCATTTACATTTTACGCAATGGTGTTTTTTTTTTAATTTAGAGGAATCAACTCAAAAGCACCTGGATTTGATTCGATTATTGCAAGAAATGACTGATAAATGTTTTATATTTTAAAGTTATCACTCGAATGCTGTAATTAAAATTAATCATTTATCGAACCAATACCGAAACCAGGGAAACAGATTGAAGTTGTTAAATTATACAGACCAAGCTTGCTTCCAATATTGTCCATATTTTGTCTAATATGTTTATATAATTTTAGACAGAAATTGTGATTGCTTTGACGATCATAAAAAAAAATGATTTTTTTCATTAATAATTTGATGCCTCTAGCCGCTTTTCGTACATGCTTTGCAAATTTCGCTCAATAGATGGCGCTGTGTTTTATCTATCGTAGTCAATACAAATACATGTATTCTAAGTTTGCTTTAAAAGAAATATTCAATTTGCAAACTTTTCGACCTCTAGCCGCTTTTCGTACATGCTTTACAAGTTTCGCTCAATAGATGGTGCTGTGTTTTATCTGTCGTAGTAAATACTAATACATGTGCGTTAAGTTAACTTTAAAAAAAAAATATTCAAATTGCAAACTTTTCAGACTATTAGGTATATATTTCGTAAATTTTATCGACAAGATGGAAAAACTTTAAAAACAACTATTACACTATACAGAGTGTTCAAAGTTAACACAAAAAAACAATTGCTCATCACATTTCAGAGCCAACTCAGATAATTAGTTTTTTTTTAATGGAACACCCTGTATATTTATGTAGCAGTCGGTAGAAATTTTGCACAAAATCTTCTTATACTACTATAACCCAGAAATGAAAAACAAAAGAGCTACGACGACATTAATACAGGTCACCGCACATGTGATAACTTTGTTAGTAGAGAAGCTACCAACACAATACATCAAAAATGTGTAATTTTTCAAAAAAACAGTTGCGAGTCGCATTTTCGAACTAACAACAAAATTTTTTATGAGACATCCTGTATATTTTAATTGATAAAAAGTTAAATTTTACATAGAATACTCTTCTAATAGTACAACCGTAAGATGAAAGGCCAAATTTTAATATTAAATAAGTAAATGAGTATCAAAGCAAGCAGTTCGAAAATGCGACTGGCAATTGTTTTTTGAGTATTAATGTCGTCGTAGCTCTTTTGTTTTTCATTTCTGGGTTATAGTAGTATAAGAAGATTTTGTGCAAAATTTCATTTTCTACCGACTGCTACATAAATATACAGGGTGTTCCATTTAAAAAAATCTAATGATCTGAGTTGGCTCTGAAATGTGATGCGCAATTGGTTTTTCGTGTGAAGCATTGTAATCAGCGGAAAAATCACTGTATCTTTGCTAATTTAACCGACTCTGTAGCTCCAAAAATAACGAAGATAGCAATAGTGCGCAGATAACTTTGAACAACCTGTATATAAATAATACTCAATAAATATATAAAAAAACTAGGCAAAAATTAACGAATTTTACATTACAATATGTCCAACTGCGAGTCAATAGGTGCCGGTATATAATTAACGGTGCTCTAGGGGTATGGGCGGACTTCTTGAGTAACAAGCTCTTACTCTTTCACAAAAATTTTAAATAAACAAACATTTACACTGAGCTTAATCAGCTAAAATGCATACTATGACTGGTCCCACAAAAGATTTATTTGAATCAATGACCATGAACCTATTTCAACCAAACCAAACCAAACATTACAATATCATTTTTTTTTTTGCATAAACATATCGTTTATTAAGAAAATTTGTGTTTGTCCGATCCTCACCTCATTTTGTCGATATTACTGGCGTTGTTTTGTGGATAATCATTTGTTATAAAAATGCTTATTTTCTAACTTAGTTCACCAACGCATTCCAACTGTAAATTTATGGGAGAGAATTCGTGTGAAGATCGCAAATCTTTTCTTTTAAAACATTGTCCATGTCATTGCAATACAACCCAACGTTCAACGTATATGGAAAGAAATCCTTCTAGGAAAACATTTTTTAAAGATTTTTTTGCATTTAAATTTGGATCAAAATAAAAATAATATAGGTTGGATAAATCAATGGGAGTTGAATTAATAGGAAGTTACATATTTATTTTCCATCCTAAACGCACTAGACGCAGAAAATTAGAAGACAACTCCTGACTAAAAGTTAGTTAGTCCTTATGGCCGATAAATAGACGACGACTGAGCCGTGCATCATTCATAAATTATATCTAAGATTTTTTTTTATGTTAAGCTGAAGAACACTGTGTACAAGAAATACAATCTGAATCACTGATGATTCTGGTGAGAAAATTTTATGTCGTAGCAACCAATTCAAAATTGTTTGCTTTAATGCCTTTTTGTTTTAAACTTCCGATAATAACGTTACAAATATCGGAGGTCCCCGCAGCAAAAGTCACGCGCTCAATCAGCCCGCGCGCCGCGTCAGAATGACAGACGTGAACATAATTTGACAGCAAATAAGAACAGGGAGACGAAAATGATTGCGCGAGGGGAAGAAGAAACGATTAGGTAATCCAATAGAAGCTGCCACGTCACGACGACGACGACGCGGTGGAAACTACTAAAATACTTGATTGCGCCTGATTGACTGCTACGTGTATTTCAAATTCGCGTTTTATGTGTTACCTTCAATTCCATTTTCTTTCGATTCGCGTTAAAGTCGCGGAGAAGTTTCCAAACGACGAATAAAAAGTATTAAAGGTTTTACAATTATTAATTTGGATAAATATGTGTGTTTTAAAAAAATTATTAAACCTTGTAATGGATGACGTATCAACAAAATGTATAAAAATGCATCTACTTTCCGATTCACAAATTCAGACCGCTGAGCTTGGATTTTTTTTCTTGTAAATAATACACCCTTTTGTGAATTTATCGTTCAGGTGATTTTCGCTAAAAAAATAATTCGCTTCTGTTTGAAATAGTGTACAACAGTGTACAATAGTGTACTATTACGGTGATTTGAACTGTGTACTTTTAATTGGAATTTGATTGCGAATTTTAAGTTTAAAAAAGTCATTCTTATAAAAAAAAGAATTTCAATTTTTAGTTGTATGTATAGGCATGGAAAAATCTTTTTATTTTGGAGCTTCCAATCAAGAACTGTCCAAAAAAAATTTATTTTTTGCGACATTTTTTAATCAGCTTATAGAAAGCTAGTAAACTGTAGCTAAAAAAAGAAATTAGTGAACAAAAAAAAATGATCGAAAAAGGCGACGACGTAGAATTTGTATTTGTTAGGTTGTGTTAGAATGGGATTTTCTTTACACCAATATTTTCTCCAGAAACGCCCACTTCGCAGTAGACATGGTTACCTGAGCAAATTTTGTCTCCAGCCACCCATGTCCGTTCATACTCGATTTTGTTAAAATAAGTGTCAAAGAGGAAAAATTCAATGGACAAAAACCTAACCGTAAGAGCTTTCAAAACCAACGTTTCCCTATATTTCTGTTGCTGACATTCGAATGACAACTCGCAGATCAAAACTAATCGTATATTCGTGTTCAACGCGGCCAAATTGTCTTAGAACGTGATTCTGGCCGAAATGAGAAGTTGATAAAAAAATTGTCAAAAAAATCAAGGCAACCCCTTAAAAAGTGAAGAATTAAATAGAAAAGATCACATCATAACTAGTGATCGGATTTGAATATTTTTTATTTATGAAGCGGCAAATGTTTAGGCGTGTATTACGCGTGTATCGTACGATTTGTTGCAAAGCAAAACTGGGAGCGCTCGACTTGATACTGACATAATAGTCCAGTCATTTGGCGCTCAAAAAGGAGGTTACCTGTGAAGTTTTAGGGTAGTTTTGAAAATTAGTATATTTATAGATTTTGGCCTGCTCTTTCCGCATTTTTACGTTGCCACATCTTTTTTTCCGGAAGTAGCCGCCATATTGGAAAAATGGCGCCCCAAAACAGTTTTTCGACGATATTTCCTTTCCGACTCACTTTACGGTGAAAATAGTTATGTAATAAATTAAACTAGAGAACATTTCCTATAATTTATGTGTCGACTTTTTTTTTTGTGAAATGAATAGTTTCGGAGTACGAGCGCCGCAAAGTCTACTCCAACACGCGTATTTCATATATCAACGAAAAATATTTTATTTGAAACAAGAGCTCGACTTGCATAGTCACTTACATCCGCAGACCAACGTTGGTTTCCGAGTTGATACTCGTCGTCAGTACGGGTATTGTGAGCGACTAATGCTTGCTTGAAAAATATTTTACTACGCGTTGAAAAACCATACCAATTATTAACCAATCACAACATCGTAATTTAAATTTGGCGGAAGTAAAGCAACTCATGTCAATAAGCACTGGAATTATCGGAGATGAGAAAATAAACTGTCACGTGTCGCAAGAAGAAGCGAAGGAGAATGCACTAAATTTAGCAGTGTATCACATGTGGATTAGGCCTACTGGGGATACCACTAAAAAAAAATGCGCCAGGAACTCTACCTCATGGCGGTGTGGAAATGAATTTGTTGGTCAATACGCGTGTTGCGGGTAGACTTTGCGGCGCTCGTACGCCGAAACTATTCATTTCACAAAAAAAAGGTTAATACATAAATTATAGGAAATGTTCTCTAGTTTAATTTATTACATAACTATTTTCACCGTAAAGTGAGT
>JAFFZR010006693.1:0-13173 GCA_018397195.1 Lethrus apterus | reverse complement strand
GTCATTGTGCAAAAACAAATGACGTCATTCGAAAAAAATTAACGTCAGAAGACGACATTTTAAAAACAAAAATTGACCTGTCCGAGCGATTTTCTTAAAAACATTATAAAACGCTTTTATGAATTTTGTTCAAAATATTATCACGACACTGTATACTATCATTTTGAAATAGGTCCTAATATTTTTAGAGGTGATCGCTGACCTTAACCCAAACCGAAATCCGCAAAAACGGCGGTCCCATCTTCATTTTAAATTTTCGAAAAATGTCATTTTTTTATATGGGCATTCAGTTCTAAGTACGGTCCTGTGTCCATTTCAATATGTGTCGCGTTGAAAATCAACTTCCTTTGGCGGGAATAACATGAAAGGTTGCAAAACAACCTTTATTGATGATAATTCGGCGTTATTGTCATGTTTTACTCAAAACTTAAAATATTTTCTTCTGGCACACCCTTCAACATAGGACCGCCATTTTTGCATATTTGGCGTTGGGATATTGTCAGATATCACCTGTTAAAATATCAGTACTCATTTCAGAATGAGTTGCATAATAAAAAATATTCATTTCGAACAAATATATGTTTGAAAATCTTTTTTAAAAACCAATAAGTTTAAGTCAAAGAAATGTTACTATGGTATCCAGTAATGAATACATAGTCTACTTACAATGTCCTACGAAGCCTTATTGCGTCGCATGAAGGATGTAATGTAAACTAAGTCAATATGTGTTCAAGTAATTAGTCGTTACACATTCATGCTTTAGAGAAGACATTTGATCATCAAGCTACCTGTACTGTTTAAACCCCTAGGAATTTGAAAATCCTGTAATAAACATAAAATAAATATTTATTTAACAAGACCCGTTTAAAAGCTGCTAAAAGTTGATCAAATTTAACAAGAATCGTTCAAAAGCTGTTAAAAACTTAACAGCTTCTCAATGAGCCCTGTTTACGTATCAGAAGATCTTAGGTTGGGTTGGTAACTTTCATTTAGAAAATCTGCGCATGCGCATTGCCGTAAGGTGGGTTCCAGAATCGGCTAATCCCTACTACTAAGCAACTTTAGATCCTTAAAAACCATTTAATTAATATTTTCAAAGACCTTGAACGACGCTTTTGCGAAATCTAAAAAATTGAAAAATTTAAAAAGATTATTACATTAAAAGTCTTTTAAATGGTTGGTTGAAAGCTTAAGAATAAACAAATAATTTAAAAAACTGAAATTTGGTTTCCTGAATTTTCCCCTGACAGATTACGGTTACACCAGACCTCATTAGAAAAAAAATCGAGTACAAATTCAGCCACTGCCCGAATTCAGCTATTCAATTCAACATAAATATTCGCCCCCCCTCGCGCAAATAAAAAACGAAAATACCAATTGATTTCATTAATAAATTATCGGGCGATAGCGTTATCATTTATTTATAACGTTTACACAGTTCAGATACGATCGGAAATTGTTTTACGATAAGCATTTTTTAAATAAAAAAATACGACTACAACAAATGCAGATTTTCTGCTTTTACATGTTTTTTTTTTTAACAAAATTGTCGCCGCTTTACCTTTTCGAGATATAAATTTGATTAGAGAAGTAGGAATTAATTTTTACAAAAATTTGAATCACCACATCCTGAGTTATACTTTGTAAACTGACTGACTGGCAAAATTTGTTCACGTAATTATTGGCTACGCTATTTTTTTTAAACATCGAAAAAGATCATTTGGCCACGTTAAGGATGCAACGATGCCTTTTGCATAAGAGGAGAATTTCGACAAAGAAATTTTTTGTCTCTCTAACTCTAACTTCACGCAAGAATTTTTACTTGTTATGCATGATTTGTGACATTTCACCGTCGTTTTGTTTAATAATTATTTAAATCATTCTATCATACATATCAATTTTGAGAGAAAGGAAATAAATTTTGATCAAGTCGAATAAAATTTTGACCAACTTTAAAAAAAATTTGGTGGCTTCACCTTCAATCATTTTGGATCTCTCTGTATTTTTAATATAAACAACCACATCAACTTCACTTCGTCAAACTTCAGTTTTTTCATGTGCCAACATTGAAAATTGAAAATCAAAGAAGGTTAATAAAAATAGTAACCTTAAGATCAAACAATCCATGACGGAGACTCATACATACATTGTTTAAGGAAATAAAAGGGATGAAAAACTAACCAACATTAAAAAAAAAAAAAAAAACTATCAAGTTTTGCCAAAATATGTTAGTGAATTTCAATTTTAGTTTCTTTCTCTTTCAAAGCTCTGTAACTCCTCAAATAAATCATTTAAGGTAAAAGTTGCATAAAGGTTTTTGACTTATTTTTTGACAAGTTTCATTGTAAGGTAAAGAGCCCTTATATTTTATATGTTCATTTCACAATCAAAAATTTTGTGATCGCAATTCTATAAAATAGAATTATTCTATCATTGCTAGGCGTTATCACAAATTGCCACAATCTTATCTCTGCGACTTAGCAAGGCACCTGATTGCTGAAATGCCACATTCACAAAATTAATTAATAAGAATTCAACTCACAATAAAGAATTCATTCGTTTAATTCCGATGAAATGAAATAACTGGCAACTTCAAAGGACGTTTTTAACGAAGGTCGTTTACTATTGGAAAAATACGTTCGATGACATCGCCTTAAATTTTACAAAGATTAATAGACGTGGCACGGGATGTTCTTGAAAAGTGGGCTTAGTTTATAGCTTCCTCTCTGCGTGCGTTTGAAACGCGGCGTCGAATTTAATAAAACATCCGTTTCGAACAGCAGGAAATGGATTTTATTTTGACGCGATACTTAAATCTAGGACGTTTCGAAAGGAGCGAGCGAAATGCAGTCAACATCCGTTAGATTTACATAAAATCGAGAAGGCAAAAAATCTCGTGCGTAATCTTTAAACAGTTTGAACCGTTATTTCGATTCTAATTAAAATTGAAATGATCTTATTTAATGGCTTCTTCGCACATTTCTAGGCCAAGTTGGTTCAGAGAAAAAAAAAAAAAATACATTCTCCATTATCTATTTTAAAAATATTTCTGTACTACTGATTTATAGTTAAAATACTTATTATTTTATTCAAACATACCTATTTCCGAAATTCGACTTCCAGAAATCAGCAGCATCCGACTTGGTTATACGAAATTGGTCTCCGGCAAAAAGTCCACTAGGAAAGAGTGCTTTTAATTCACTTAACATATGACTAAACACTAAACTAAGTTTCGTTAAATTCCTTCTATAGTGTGAGTTCTCATCGAACATTTTCTCTTTGCCCTCTTTGAATAGTTTAATCGCCTGTTTACACTTACGCATTAGATTAACAATAAATATGTTGAAATGTTCGTTGGAGTGTAATGATATCATGTTATCCTCGTATTTCGAATATATGAGTCTCAATCTCTGGTAGGTGTCTGGTAAAATATCCAAAATAAAAGGGGGTGAATTTTTTAAATTCATTTTTTGGTGTTGACACAATTTGACGACTTTATCCATCAATTTCCATGTTTTATCCAAAGTCCTTTTGTCCGTTGCGTATTTTTGGTGCGTACATGCGTCCGAAAAGGCACCCTGTAATTTTGAAAATATCGTAGAGAAATTTTTATGTTGAACAGGTCGATTTCTGCCTGCCATTTTGGTTAATGTTTGTGTATTTCCAACGTAAATCGCAGCAGACACTATCGAACACTACACTCGAATGTAAACATTTTATTTTATTAATCTTGCACTGCAAATTATTACATTTAATTAAGAGTTTTACGACAACGAACAGACAAGTCCTACTCTTTTTGACATTCTACTCTGATTAAGCTGAAGTTTGAAATGACGCTTCCCACAACCAGAGCGTTGCCAACGTAAAATTTCTGTAATTGTCTATTTAAGAAATTTGTAATTCATAAATTAATAGACTCAAAAAATACATTAAAAATACATTTCAGATTTATTTTCAAATATCAGTAAACGTTCATTAAAATAAATATAAATAAGTGAATTGAGTTGTGCTCATAGTATAGGCAACCAAACATACAAATTAAAACAGAAAACTGCAATTTATCATTCAATGTAGTTATCTAGAAATGGACGCAACACAAATATTTCTAGTTTGTAGATAAAATCATACTACAGTATACTAGTTTATCACTAAATCATTTCACAATCATTATGTTTTAAGTAAATAGTATAAAGTGATTGCATTTGTGGTCAGTGTAGGCAACCAAATGTACAATACATTACAGAAACCTGTAACTAGTTAAGTCATTTATAATTATTTTTAAAAAATGTTTAGATATAAATTGATCAAAAGTATAAAAATAATTACACATAAAAATAAATAGAAAAAAGGTGTTCATTATAATTTCTCAAAAGACATTTTCTCCAACTTTAGAAAACTTGACCAGAGCTGAAAAATCCACCATTAGTTTTGTGTAATCTTTTTTTAAATTTTGTTTTGCTCTTTTCACATGTTACATTTCTAATTGTTTATATCAATACTTTTTATTTAGAAGCCTGATGGAGATATTGAAATATGATTCGAATAAACGATTTTCAGCGTCAACTAAAATAAATTACAAATGTAGGATATGAAATAAAGATGTGGGAAACGCATGTAGAGCAATCGAAGTGCGATTACAGAATTTCTGCATTAGCTTTCAGTCCGATTTGTAAACATATAAATATGGAGATTCCTTCCAACTGTGTTGACGCTTTGAAATTATAATATCTTCAATCGTAGAAGTTTTCCATTTTACATTATTCAGTGTGAGCTTTGCAAAAAATACCAATTTGCATTTTATTTGTTTGAATTGTGCATTTTGTAATATTTTCAATTTAACTATTTAAATTTAAAAATTCATCCCTCTCAGTCCAGTTAAGTTCCTCGAGCTTGTGGCAAGTGGTGAGAGGGAATCAAGGGAATAAAAATAAAACTAATTGAGTTTTAAAAGTATTTCTTGTCAGGACTGAGAGGGAGGAATTTTTATGTTTGAAGTGATGAATTTAACGTAGAATTCAAAAATCTAATAAAATTCGTCTATGTCATTTAATAGCCATAATTTGAAGCATAAAAATATTTATATATTTAAACGAGAAGTCCATAAACTTTTAACAAACGATGAAGCCTAATCAGCCTGTACACATGTGTGAAGTATACTAGAAGTCAAAAGTTACATATTCGATTAACTTATAAAGCGACATCTATTTCAACTCAAATAGACTGGAAATTAATTCAAAACATTCGTTAGTGACATACACTTAACAGCCACAGTTTGTCTAAACTTCGTTCAGATTTAAACTCAAACTAATTCAAGTCGAGGACCAACTTTACAAACAACAAAGGGGCACATTTGTGAATGTTTCGAACGCAAATGGTTTCAATTCCCAAGTCCATACATCGTGCAAACAAACCACGACCGCCACCAGATTCAAAAGTAATAATTTACTCTTAAATAATTTTGCAAAAAATAGTGTTGTATTTTTTCATTAAAATGCGTATAAAATACGATTAGTTTAATTTTTTTGATTTCTGTCGTCGCGTCGTTTGGAAATAATGAGCTCGTGCACCGCAGGTTCGAATTCTGCTTGAAAGGCTTTACGTGAAGTGAAAGACTATAATCAACTTAGAAGTTTCGTTGCGGCTTTAATTGTTATAATTTCGCTTGAAAGTTGAGCGAAAACATTAAGCGATGACTTTGTTCCGTTTCCAGTTCTGTAATTTCAGTAATTTTGAACCGGTTCCAATTATTTTAGTTCGGTTTCTTGGCGCTTTCATTTCTGGTTTTCCAAGGATGAAACTTTTGGTATTATTGAGGTGTAATTATTTACTTGGAAAAGTTGTTTAACGTGGAAAAGTTTGAAGGAATATCTTCTTTACTTGGATATTGAGCTATTATCAAATTGTTTCTGTTATTTAATGTTTATTTTCGTGTCGAAATAAGCTCTTGGTTTGTTTCTTCTTGCTGACGTGACATCACAGATATTTTGCCTACAGCCGGGAGAAGAGGAAGAAATAATAACGGGGTTTAGATACGGGAGATTTTATTATAATCCTTGAAAAATGTTTATTGAATTTGAATACGTTTTTAGAAAATGTTATAAAGGCTTATTCTGAAATAGATCAACTCGTCGCTATATTGAGCATTGTATCTGTCGAATGTAACATCTACATCTAGCATAAGCCTTTTCTACAATCTTTACCATATATAGAGCTGATGAATCCAAAAACTAATATCACACGTCAAGTTTATACATACAATAATTTACAGTTTCCACTTCAATACATTGTTGACCAAATGCTTTTACAATGAATTTAAATTTTTTTGCATTATTTCGTCGAATATTTCCACCGTAATTGGATTTCTAATCAGATTTCATAATTTCCTGTTTGTAAAATGTTCCATCATAGGAAGAAAATTATTTCTTGTAAGTTTAAATATTTTTCAAGAATAAAAGCTGCAATAGATTTCAGAGCCACAATTGAGGAAAACCGTTTGTAGATGATTTATTTCATGGACGTATTTCGTAACATTTGCGCATTTTCGTGTGTCCATTTCCAAAAGGGGTAGAATGTGCGCTGGGTTTTGTCACGAAGGGGCGCAGGCGTCCGTGAAAACTGCCCCTGTGCGATAGGAACCACTAGATCCATGTCAGTTTGTGCATCCCCTAGTGATATGCAACCGCGTTAACTTTCTCGTGTTGTTCTTACGCATTTCCGATCGAAGATGGGCAAGAAAAATTCAAAATTGAAGCAGGAAACCATCGATAGACTCACCACCGCGACTTACTGTAAGTTTAATTTTTTTTCTGAATATTATTTTATTCTGAATATTTTTATAAATAAAAAATTATAAAAATAATTTTGCTATTTAGGTGAGTTGCGTACGTAAAAAAATCAATGTGATTAAATATAGAATATTAATGAACGTTTATAAATTATTGACTGATAAATATTGGGGGAAAAAAATCGGTAGTTATCGATGATTCATGTCAATTTCGAATATGGAATCTGTCACGTGCGTTTATTTGCGTCCGAAAATAATTGATGGAATTGTTTGCGTAAGCCGGACAAACAAATCCCGAAACAGATCAACAAAAGCATGAAACTGATTACGGGGCTTCGGTTGACAGATTTTAATTATGCTCGTTGGATAAAAACACAGATTGATTGACTCGTGGCTGAATTCTACGCTCAGTTTGCCGAGAAAAATATGTGATAAATTTTTTGTGTCACTGTATTATTTATTTATGTAAAATCACCTTTTTAACCATTTTTATATAATTTCGGATTTCGTGTATAATCGAACAAGGATCGACGTACATTTTATTTTGAGCTTAAAGCTCAAGTTCGAATCCCAAGTTTAAAGCTCAAAGCTCAAAGCTCAAAGTTCAAAGCTCAAAGTTCAAGTTCAAGCTCAAAGCTCAAGCTTTCTAACTCAAGTTCGAAATATAAGCCCAAAATAAATAGAACAAGGTGAGAGGATCTATATGAAATATAAATCCACAAAAACGACGGTTCTAATTCCACAAATGTGTTTAAAATTTTTATTTTTAATGTAACGTGTACGGTCCTGTTAAGTCAGCCATGTTCGATTTCGTATAATGCAAAAATATTTCGATTTTATATTAATACTGATTTTCATATATTTTATTCTTCGTCTCTAATTGTTGTATCGAGTAGTATATTTTGCTTAACATTTTTCATTATATTTTTCCAAGTCCGTTTCTCTTTGATTTATGCCATTTATTTTTCTTCTCCTTCTTTTTTCCATTTTTTGCTCCTTCTTCTTTACTTCCCCCGATTCCTCTTAATTTTTGTTTCTTTTGATTCCATTTTATAATTTTTCCATTTATTTCGAGCTTCTGTTGTAGCCTTCTTTCTTCATTGGCTCGTTCTCTTATTGTTGCATTCCTCTTTCCTTTATAGTCATCTCCGGGCCATAAATGTGTTTAATCTCTTAGATTTCCTTTGTTTCTCAAAGTACTAGTACTTTTTTATTCAATTATAGTGATTATATCATTCTTCTGCCTTATTAAATTTAACAGTTTCTCTCAATTTTCGTTTACCAAGTTGTTTCTTATTTTGTTCTTTTTTAGTTTTTATAGACTAGTTTCCTTCTGCTTTGGTTTCGTAGCATATTATCTTATCTGTACTTCAAACAGCTTGGATATCATCAATATGGGGATTACTGGTTAGGTTTTCCACGTTTCCTAATCCCTGCAGAGTATGCTGGAATAGGCTTTAACATCTATGAGGGGGTCGTGGCCGCAATCAAATCCCTCCCTCTCAGTTCAATTAAGTTCTTCGAGAACTTGGGATAAGAGGGAATCAAGGGAAAAAGCTACCATCGTTTTCTTAATTTGAACACTGTTTTGTTCCAATTTTTGTTTTAACTTCTTTTTTATCATTTTTAAGTCCCTTCGGTAATTGCAGTATTTTCGAAAATCTAAATTGAAAATCAAACAATTTTTGGGAATTTTGATTTTTCACATTAACCAGTCAAAGTTCTATGTTTTTGTGGTCAGATTTCGTCTAGTAGAATTTTTATGTTTGAATCGTTAATTTTTTCAAGCAAATCTCTTGCTCAAACGTTTCTCGATACATTTTTTCCAGTAAGGTTTTTCAAGCATTTTTATTGTTATTTTTAGTCGAATTTCCTCCAGCATTTTTAGTCCACACAAAAAACGTTTTGATCATTTTCGATTTGCTCCAGCAAATTCCTTGACTTATTTTTTGTCTAGCTTTATACAACCTCGTTTTGAAGTTTATAAATCAGAATGTTTCAAGCATTTTATTTATTTTTTTGGATAAATTCTTCCAGATAGCTACTAGTTTATCTCCAATATGTGATACAAACACAAATTTTATTTAATTTTTTCAATTTTACTTTTTTAAGGGCTTTAAGTTTCCCGTGTTTTATTTGGCTGGTCTTCTCCAGCAATTTTTTTATGTTCCCTTTTGTGTAAATGTGTAATATTTGCATTTTTAAAAGCATTTTGTCACATCCCAACGCAACCTGGCTCTTGTTTCAAAACGTTTCTTAGAACCTATTTCTAATTTTCCTCCAGCTTTCTTTTGGAATTGTATGTAGCACTGCACTTACTTACTTAGTTCTAAGTCTTGGTATACCCCCTTTTGTGCAAATGTGTAATATTTGTATTTTTTAGAAGCATTTTGTCACAACCTAACCCAACCCAACCTGACCCTTCTTTCAAAACGTTTCTTAGAACCTATTTCTAAGTTTCCTCCAGCACTTATTTCTGTAAGAATTCAAAAAGTTGTATCTGCCAAATTTTTACTGAATTTCTCCTTGAAAATTTATTTTTCTGACGATTTAGCTGATCACTCTGTGCCTATTTTTCCAGAAAAGTTTTTTATTTTAAAATATCTCTATAAAGTTCTTCCAGCAAGGTATATTGGGCGTTTTCACTGTCACGTTTTGGGCGCATTTCATCCAGAAATATTTTTTCTAAAGAAGCAACAACAATATATTTTTAAACGTCATATTTCGTGTTTCCTCCGGAAAATTCCCTTTCTTTCGATCCAGCAACTAATTTTCTTCCAGCAATATTTTTTTTTTTGCTAAACAAGCAGCAACAATATATTTTTAAACGTTTATTTTTTAAGGTTGTATGTTGTGTTTCGTCCAGCAAATTCCATTTTTTAGGCCCAGCAACTGAATTTCTTCCAGCAATATTTTTACTGACCAAACAGCATCTTTTTATACATTTATTTTTTAAACGATTTAGTTTGTGTTTTCTCCGGTAAATCCCTTTCTTTAGATCCTGCAAACTCCCTCCAGCATATTTTTTTAATAAAGAAGCAGCAATAATATCTTTTCAAATTAGACTCACTTTAATCCATCAATAGTAGTCAGTTCAGATATGATGAAATTTGGCAATTTGAAATATGTATTTTTAAGCTCCTCAGTATTATAATACAAAATACAGCCAATATCAATTTGTAATACAGCGTACATACACAAAGATTCGAAAAACCTGCAAACTTGAAGAAAAAATTAAGATTCTTTGCTCAGAGGTTTCCTGTTCTGGCAAATATTTTTGTTTGTTACGACATGTTTTGGCAATCGTCGTTTTCAAAACCATATTCATCAAAACCATCATTTTTTTAAGTTACTTTTTTGTACATTTTTGAGTCCGTTTATTAGTTTAACTATTTTTAAATTTGTTTACACATTCTTCTACGTATTTGTCACATAAGCATAAGGAGCACGCTTCTGTAAATTTTTACTATATAGGTTCTAATTATTCCACCCGTGCTCAAACACTGTGCAAAAAAATCTTTAAAAAATCAATTTGTTTGTAGTGTTTCGCACTCTTTTCAAGCCTTACTCCAATTTAAAATGCAGCCTCTAAACATAAAGATAAAATTATAGAATTAATTAGAAGTAATTAATTACGAACGTATATTTTTGAGTCCGTTTATTAGTTTAACTATTTTTAATTTTTTGTTATATATTCTTCTGTGTATTTGTCACATAACCATGAAGAGCTTTTGTAAATTTTCATCTATATGTAATATAACCATTCCACAAATGCTCAAACGCTGAAAAAAAAATCTTTAAAAAATAAATTTGTAGTTCTTCGGACTCTTTCAAGCCTGACGTGTTTGCAAAACACATGAACAATCTCTTATAAAAAAATAAATAAATTCTTTGGCAAACAGGTAGAGCTTTAAGAAGAAATGTTTGACAAAATAAAATGCAATAACGGTCCTTCGAGCCAAAACGACAATTTATTACTAAAAAATATACATAGATGTAAAATTGTGATTAAGGTATTCCTTATATTATATTGCAAAGTTAATAAAATTATTCATATTCATTAGCGAAAATGTCACGTACCATATTACGTAATGACTCAATAATTTTAGTATAACAGAATTTACAGGCTCGTATACATCTGTAATTACAAACGACTAAATGTATCATTAGTTACCATTACGACAGAAATTCATATTACATAACGTGTATTAACACCTCGGCCATGTTTAATAATTACAAAGCATTGAGAACGTGACGATACGTGTATTTCCAATGAGTCTTCATGGACCGTATTTTCGTGTTTAAAACAATTTTCTTTTCGACTGGAATTAGATCATTATTTTTTTCTTTCTCTGATAAACACGCAAAATATAGAACTATTAGAAAGATTTCAAAATAAAAACGTAATTTTTAGTAAAAGCTGCGCGTAATCCGTAAAAGGGCAGTTTTTTAACTTCAACTTAAATTCAGGCGGAAATTGAATGCAAATCTTATGCAACGCTATCGCAGGCCGGCGAAGCCAATGATACTAAATGATTTGTCTAAGTTTCCTCATTTTGTGTATTTACGTAAGTTAATAATTTTATTGTCATAATAATGGATACAATTTACATTTTCGACGCATGCAGATGGAAGAGAGAGGGAGAGCGATGGAAAAATGGGCAGACAAGATTCGAACAGATTCAGAAGGCAAAGTACGAAAGAAAGAAATTTATTTGTTCAGAAAATCGAAGTATTTTTGTGTCAATGTTTCGTTCATTGTTGCAAGTGATATCATCAGGGCGACAAGAAATAATTTTGTCACCCTGATGATGTCACTAGCAACTGTGAACGAAACGTCGAAGAAAAAATACCACAAAACAGTTTTCTTCTTTAATGTGAGTAAAATTTTCCGTCTAAACAAAGTAAGCAAGATTTGTGTGCTCTGGTTTTGGAAAGAAACAATCCTTGAGGTATTGAATCATTTTTTTTTTCTTTAATGGAATCGCCACCTATTTTACAAGATCAATGATTGCTTATATTCTACACTAAAAATATTTATGATTTGCTTATTTTAAATAATCTTATTAACATAATGGTGTAGATAATAATTTTTGAAATTTTTTGAAATGAAAGACGTTTCGCCCCGCAAGATATAAAACAGATAAAAAGAGTAATCTTTTAAAAGAAAAAACTTCCACGCAATCCGATAACAAAAATTATCATTCGGAATTGAGTCGGCGCCAGCAAATGGCCATGATCGAGCCGCCTAGGAAATTTGGGTCATACCGATGTCCACGTGTGCAAGAAAAATCGTCGAACAAAAGAGAAAACTTACAAACTTTACACCTTTTCGCAGACAAACGAAGACAACCACAAAGTAAATGCCAATTTTTTTTTAGTTTAAACTTTCGTAGTGCGACTTGTCTTCGCGGAAATTAAAAGTTTTTCCGGGGTTGAAATTTCCACATTTATTAAATTCGCAGTAATTTTTAACTTTTCAGCAATTTTTCCGCAGCGACTTTAATTATGTTTTGTAATTGCGTTTATTGTTCGAGAAATGCGATTAATTGGAGTTTTCATCTGTTTAATAAGACGAATATAATTTTTACGTGCGCATTTTCCGTGTGATTTTGTTTATGTTCCTGTTTTCTGTTCGGTTTTATGTTTCGAAATCCGCAATGCAGTTAATAAAATTTACGACTAAAAATTTTACAAAATTTTATCCATTAGAATTTTCTTTGTATTGTCCTATTGCTGCAATACGTCTTACAAATTTTAATTTAAAACTTTATTTTATTTCGGTGGAAACGTTAAAGAAAACGTTTAAAATTGAAACACATGAAACTCGACTCGTACAAAGGAAAAACATGTAAAGTATCGCACACCGCTTTTCTTTGTTGACGGGACATTTAAGAGAACATTTGACATTGTAATGTGCGTTTTCCGGATTCGTTTAGAAGTCAGTTCGTGTGTAAACAAATGAATGGAAACGCTTCGTAGATATTCTTATATTTTATTCTATACAGTGTGGTGATAAAGTTTGGAACAAAATTCATAAAAGCGTACTATAATGTTTTTAAGAAAATCGCTCGGACAGGTCAATTTCTGTTTTTGAAATGCCGTCTTCTGACGTTAATTTTTTTGGAATGATGTCATTTGTTTTTGCACAATGACGTCATCATAATTTTTTTTAAATGACAACCCCCACTTTTTTCATCTGTTTTTAATAGACCTTCTTACTACTTAAACGGTGATGTAAAAAAATTGGTACCTTACATAATAATTTTTTTTGAATAAATGACATTTAAATTTTTTCTTGTAAACAAAAATTTTAATTTTTTGAAGAAAAAATGTTATTTTTTTCAGAAAAGTTCTTATGTAAAGAATTAATTCGGTAGTCACCACTT